>JAUKNK010000125.1:2115000-2152500 GCA_030765055.1 Mantis religiosa
GTATGTTAAACATCGCACAGCATTATCAAATGGTGTAAAAGTATGCCTGTTCCCATGAAGGGTTAAATAGCATAGGAGTAGGAGACCTTCGTGAACATGTAGCCATTTGTACACAATGGCCATACACAGGTACTGTCCTCCACAGGATAGAAAATCTCTGAGGCCTGAGATACAGGGGTTGAGAGAAGTTTCTCACACCCTCCCTGGACAGATTTATGACACCCCATGTCAGTACAGTTATAGAACATTCCAAAACATTGATGGCTTCTACTTTTGTGAATCAATCTTCTTGGTTTTAGTGTACAGAGTGAATAGGGCACATGACTTTTTAAGCAGTTCCACTCCTTGTGTAGCATGCATTCTGTTACACACATTTGCAGTCCTTGTCCCACTGTGTAAAGGAGCACATTCCTTTCAGGGGCCCCTCAAAATCCAACCTCTGCGGTCCTCGTCCCGTGGGGTGGGCAACAGGAAGTAGGGGACTGACTGATGGGGTGATGTACGGTGGGGACTTGGTGTACCCCAAGACCGCTACGGCTGCCGAGTAGGCCCATCAGTAACCCCGAAAACTGGCAGAAGAGGCTCTGGTATTCTTCCCCAGGGACCTACTACGGTAGGTACGGGATTGGCGAACCCGGGGTCCCTAGCCACTCACACTCATTTCATCCCCTTCACCTCCATCAACTGTGCCACGCTGTGCTACTGCAGATCAGTATGCATCACCTTCTTCCCCTTCTAGTTTTTTATTATGATTATTAGTACTTAAGGTCTTAGATTTATAACTCCTGTCTCACCAGCAGGGATCTCTCCTATCTCCGTGGTTCTGTCCCACGGTTTTCAGCGCGGCTTCCGACATGTGTGCTCTCCGGAGGTTTCAAAAGTGAAGGTTGAGCGGACCCTTCGCACTGCCCCTATGTGTAGCCTTAGGTGCGGAGCCCGTCCACACCGTCAAGTACACCCACGTAGCTCCTTGAGGGCCCGGTCTGTGGTAATCTCCCGACGGCCGCGTTTTGCCGTTGGGTTAGTATCACGGACCGGACGTGTTGCCGCTGACGGAACCCCGGTGTAATCAACCACAAGTCCCCTGAATCCGCGTGTGCCTATTACACGCATGCGCTGCCTAAAGTGGGGAGCCACAGGCGGTTATTCCTGTGGTAGGGGCATAAAGCCGGGGTGTGCGTGGTGAACGGTTTACCCATACGGACAAGCAGTGGATATTGAAGGTTAGCTTTTCTGAGGTACAAATGAGATCGGTCATGGGTGAGGTCCCCATGACGGCACAGACCGTGAAGATTCGGTGTCTTTCTTTCTTTAACCCCCGGATGGCAGGCTGACGCCGACGGTTCCGGATGGGGGTCTCTATCATCATGTCTCCGCGCAAAACCTCTTTCACTGACCCTTTTCTGGTAATGACCTTGGCATGTAATGGCAAAACGTTTAAAGATGTTAGTCCCTTTTATATAAAGCGTGAGCTGGATAAGATCAGTGGCCCTGTCAAAAACGCTACGCGTCTCCGAGACGGTAGCTTACTATTAGAGACCACAAGTGCAGACCAATCTAGTAAACTCCAAAAAGCGTCTTTGTTGGGCTCCTACCCTATCCGGGTAGCCCCACACAAAACACTTAACACCTGTAGAGGAGTAGTCACCACCTCCAGCCTAGATGGTCTTGCAAATGAAGAAATAGTAAGTTGCCTCTCTGACCAGCTGGTTTGTAAGGCGTACCGGCTAACACGGAAACAGGATGGCAAGGAGTACCCATTACGCACGGTATTTCTAACTTTTGCTGGGACGAAGTTACCCGAATACATATATTGCGGCTACGAACGTGCTACCGTCCGCCAGTATGTCCCGAACCCCATGCGCTGTTTCCAATGTCAGCGGTTCGGACATACTAAGGTCACATGTACTAATCCTGCTCTTTGTGAGCAATGTGGCCTACCGAAGCACGAGGATGCAAACTGCAGTCGAACACCCTGTTGCGTGAACTGTGGCGGCAGTCACCCCTCCAGTTCGCGACAATGCCCAAGATTCATGGACGAAAAGAGCATTCAGGAGCTACGTGTAAAGGAACGCCTGACCTTTCCAGAGGCACGACGGCGCTTTGAGCAACTAAAGCCTGCTACCACTACTACTGGATATGCGTCAGCAGCTCGCCGTACTCCCAACACCACTGTTGCTGTTCAACACGTCCCTGTCGCCCACGCATCCACGCAGACTGACTTTCTAGCCGTTAAACTTACGTCTCAGACTGTTTGTGTATCCACCAACACTACCTCCGTTTCAACCGTACAGACTCCAGACACCAAGCCACCAGCGGGTAACAACAATCCCGTAGTAACTGTGAAAAACCGATCCCGACCACAGCATAGATCACGAAGTCGCTCGCCCTCCATTAGATCCCGGTCTCGTTCTACGAGCCGTAGGAGTTCTGACTCCCGAACATCAGCGGAGTCACAGGACGCTAACGATTTTCGAATCGTAGGGCCCAAGTCAGCCAAGGTCAAGAAAAAGGTTAAAACGGCCCGCTAAAAACTCTTCATGGAAATAATCCAGTGGAATGTCAATGGTTTTCGAGCTCGTGCTCAAGACCTACAACATTTAGTTTCTCAACGGTCACCATCAATTATTTGTCTCCAGGAAACCCACTTACATCCCCATCACTCGTTACACCTTCACTCTTTCTCTGCATTTAGAAGCCACTCTCTTGCAGGTATGCGTGCAAGCGGTGGCGTTGCTACCTTAGTGGCGCCTAACATCTCAGCCGCCAACGTTCCTCTCACGACACCATTGCAAGCTGTGGCCGTTCGGCTAACGCTGGAGAGCATCAGTTTTACCATCTGCAACATCTACCTGCCGCCGCTCAGTATAGTTCCAGAGCGTGATCTTCGAGCTCTGTTGGCACAGCTCCCCTCACCCTTACTCCTTGTGGGAGATTTGAATGCCAAGCACACGCTCTGGGGATCAGACACTGATTACGCCCGTGGATGCCTCCTCGTAAACGTCTTCGATAAGTCTGACCTGCTTCTGCTAAATACTGGTGACCCGACATTCCTATCATCCGCTTATGGTACACATTCCGTACTAGACCTTTCTTTCTGCAGTCCGTCATTAGTACCACTACTTGAGTGGCCAGTACTTTCCGACCTCTTTGGCAGTGATTACTACCCCATTAACATACATTTTTCTGGCCGCCAATGTGTACCGTCTCGACATCCTCGCTAGATTATTTCCAAAGCTAACTGGGGAAAATTCCAATCCCTGATACACCTCATCGACGATGGTTTCGACACCTTCGACGAAATGGTGGAATATTTTACTTGCTCGATCCTGCTCGCAGCAGAATCCAGCATTCCTCGAGGTTCACCTACACCACGTCGTATCCCTGTAACGTGGTGGTCCGAGGAATGCAGTTTGGCTGTCAAAGCACGCAAACGTGCTTTGCGCGTTTTTCAGCGGCACCCGACGGAAGGGAACTTCGTCGCCTTCAAACGTTCTCGCGCTAGGGCACGCTTCATACTGCGCAACGCAAAACGTAAATCCTGGGAAGCCTATGTGTCTACGCTTTCCCGGCGCAGCTCTACCCAACAAGTATGGTAAGCTGTTCGGCGGATGTATGGCAAGTATCGCCGGACGGTAATTCCCGGCCTTGCCATCAACGGTTCCATGTACACCACCGAGCAGGACATAGCTGAAGCCCTAGCTACCACATTTGCTGCTACTAGCCAAACTGCCCGCTATGACGCTCTCTTCCTGCCTATTAAGGAAAAGGCGGAGCAGGTACCACTGAATTTTAATAGTGACTGCACCGAGCCGTACAATCAACCTTTTACCGCAGCCGAGCTCGCCCATTCTCTGGCATTAGCAAAGGATTCTTCTCCAGGTCCCGTTGACGTACACCGACAGATGCTGCTACATCTTCCATCTGAGGCGCTATCTTTCCTTTTAAACATCTATAACCGCATTTGGCATGAGCGGGTTTTCCCTTCCTCCTGGCGAGAGGGTATTGTCATCCCCATCCCTCGTCCCGGAAAGGACCGCACGCTCCCATCTAGCTACCGCCCCATTTGCCTGACGAGTGTCATCTGTAAGACGTTGGAGCGAATGATATACGCTCGGTTAAATTGGTGGCTAGAAAAACATAACCATCTGTCCAACTTGCAATGCGGTTTTCGTCGCCATCGCTCAAGTGTCGATAATCTAACACGCCTTGAGGGGTATATCTCCGATGCCTTTTTATTGAAACAGCACGTCGTGGGCGTGTTCCTGGACCTGCAGAAGGCCTATGACACCACCTGGCGGTACGGCATACTCCGTAACCTACATGGTTACGGCATGCGTGGTCATCTACCCGAGTTTTTATGTAATTTTTTAAAACTTCGGCGTTTTCGTGTGCGTATAGGTAAAACGATATCCCAGGAACGGATACAGGAGAACGGTGTACCT
Organism: Mantis religiosa; assembly: GCA_030765055.1. NCBI lineage: Eukaryota > Metazoa > Arthropoda > Insecta > Mantodea > Mantidae > Mantis > Mantis religiosa. The sequence continues at coordinate 2,119,446 of JAUKNK010000125.1, forward strand.
CAAGGTTCGATTTTGAGCGTCCCCCTTTTTGCCGTAGCGATTAGCGGCATCACTAGTGCCGTTCGAAGTGGAATTCCATCATCCCTCTATGCTGACGACTTCGCAGTCTATTATAGGTCTGCCAACATAGATCACATTGAGCGCCAACTGCAGCTGACCATTACCCAGCTAGCAGCTTGGGCGCTTCAAAACGGCTTCCGTTTTTCAGCTGCGAAGACGCAGTATATCCACTTTCACCGCCTACGAGGTATTCACCCGCCTCCTGATCTTCACTTGAACGGCACACCCCTTCCATTTGTTTCACACCTGAAGTTCTTGGGCCTCTACTTGGACCGACAGTTAAATTGGGAGCACCACATTCGTCACCTTCGAGCCTCTTGCGATCGATCTCTTCGGGTGCTGAAGGTATTATCTGGAGCATCTTGGGGGGGGGGGCGATCGCACGGTAATGTTGAGGCTGTACCGCTCTCTGGTTCGGTCCAAGCTGGACTATGGCAGTTTTATTTATGGCGCAGCGACTGCCTCTAAACTTCGCCTTTTAGACACCGTGCATCACACTGGCATCCGCCTTGCCACAGGAGCATTCCGCACCAGTCGAGTCGACTGCCTGTATGCAGACTCAGGCGAACCTCCACTACATATTCGTCGCTCGATGTTACTCTGCTCATACGTCTCGAAGCTGGCAAGTCATCCCAATCATCCTTGTTTTAAACCAGTTCTGTGTCCAGATTTAGTCCACCGTTATATGCGCCCTTGTTCTCGGACACGCCCCGTGGGAATAAGATTTCGGGATCACCTACATTCCCATGGCATCCGAATGCCTCGCGTGGAGAGGTCGTCCATCTGCCCTTATCCTGCATGGCAGCTCAATCGTGCGCGGTTCGATCTAACTCTTTCAAACAACCCTAGACTCGCTACTCCACATTCGGTGTTCCAACAACTTTTTGCGGAATTACTGGGCCCTTACCCTAACTACGTTCCGGTCTTTACAGACGGTTCCCAGTTAGGTAACGCTACGGGTTGCGCATTCTTCATTAACGGTGAGACTCATAAATTTTGACTTCTGGACTCCACTTCGGTCTTCTCAGCAGAGCTATATGCCATCTTTTATTTGCTCCTTTTTATTTGCAAGTTAGCTCCTGGCTCTTTTATCGTCTGCACTGACTGTCTAAGTGTGCTTCAGGCCTTACAACAGCACACTACCGCTCACACACTGGTTTTAAAAATACAGGCCCAGATCTCGCAAATGCTCAGTCGCGGATACAATTTTGTTTTTACTTGGACCCCAGGCCATGTTGGGATTTGCGGGAACGAGGAGGCGGACGCGGCTGCTAAGTCTGCTTGCCGTTTGCCCCGGAGTTTAACAACTACAGTGCCATTCCAGGACGTGCAACGTTTTTTCCGTCGCCAACTCCTCTCTGCTTTGCAGCACTCCTGGACAGCTTTGGAAGGCACACAACTCCGGGCAATTAAAGACAGCGTACGACCCTGGCTAACTTCTTGCAGGGATAACCGGCGAGCCGAGGTGATACTCACCCGGCTCAGAATTGGGCACACACGAGGTACTCATGGTCATTTGTTGAGAGGGGAACCGGCCCCAGTGTGTGCTCCGTGTGCCGTACGCCTCACTGTGCGGCATATTTTACTCGATTGCCCACAGTACGCCCGCGTTCGCCAGTCTTTGGGCTTGGGAGCTAACTTGCTCAGTATTTTAGGTGACGACCCAGTGGCCGTGGATAAGGCACTGCGGTTTATTTTTAAAATCGGTTTTAATAAACAAGTATGACTTGTGTTTTATATCTATTGCTTTTAGAGATTTTAAAGTTTTAGTACTGGGACGAGCTTTAATGTGTTTTTAATAGTTAAGTGTTTATATTTTATCTTATTTTTTAACTTTGTGTAGCTTTTAGATTTTAGTGTTGACTTAGGGCGCAAATGACCTTGTTGTCGACGGGCCCTAAAACCCTACACACTCACTCACTCCTTTCAGGGACCTTCTTTGCATTGCTTGACAGTTACTAACGAGCCTATACTGATCACCCCACAAGCTAACAGGTTGCCTCTCCCTTCCCTTCCCGTCCCTCCTGCACTACAGAGCATTCGTTGGTGTACTGTTTACCCAATACCTGTTTTAGTGTATGGTGAAGACCACTGGTCTAGACAACCTTCATGAAAACACTGAAAATGATCTTATGCAACAATGTGAACATTCTAAGTTCAGTATGATGACAAATCTTGTGGAAGACATGCGAAACACACAAGTGTACCATAGGAAATAGATTTATACAGCACCCTGCTGAAGTATTTGGTTTGGATTAGGTTTTTCTTTTGACCACCCTGTATTTGATTTGTGATATCCCAGTAGACTGCTGATGTAATTATAACCATATAACACAGCTTGTTTGTCTGTTGCTTCAATATCAATTAGGAATTAGCTAAAAAGAACCTTTTTCTACAAGCATTTTTATGTCTGCACCTGAGAAGGAAAGGGTAAAGGAATAAACTAAGGAAAATTTAAATACAAAAAGATATGTCCAAACAAATTTCTTTTAAAATGGTGTAAAGGATACTAAGATTCATATTTACACCATTTAGCGTCTTAAAGGAATTATGCCGAAAGAGCTTTGTTAGAAAAAACATTTTTTTAATATTTTGGAAAAATGTAAAAGCACCTATAGTTAAACATATCTAAACCGATATTCTTCAATCCTGCATGACTCTGGTTTAGTCCTTCCTGTCGCAACAAGGTGGCCAGGCATTCATGCAAATGATCCAGTGAATCCATTCCTGAGTTAACCTGCTTCCCACGTCTCACATCCCCTTCAAGTATCCCATGTAAGGTGAGCCAAATGGTATGAAATTCCTTTATGAAGGCGGCTTTCCTAAGAGGTGCATGAATCCAATGGGAAATGCTGCTCAGAATCCTGTTATTGTGCATCCACTTCCAAAATGTAACTTAAAAGACTATATACCATGTTGCATATTTCCTTGTTCATGAACACAAAAAAGTTTAATTTCTTCCAAGATCATGATATTTAAAGTCATTACAATTAAAAAAATAAAAAATTGGAAGAAACGAAACTTCAGAATCCTAGCTACAATTCCCTTGTGAATCCATGTGTACAATTCCTGACGTGAAGTCAAGCCAATTCCGATTCAAAATAAATCCAGATTCCTTTTTTTCCTGATCCAACGAAGAAATCCAATACAACTTCCGCAAATTAAAAGAGCAAATTGTCAACTTTTGGTCCGAATTGTGAGTAATCCAAAGGAGGAAAGCCTTTGATCTAAAAGAATCCAAGGACAATCCTATCACATGCAAAAATGGCTTTCTTTCAAAGTATTCCACTGATCTCCTCTTGATTCCAGGTGAATCCATACTTAAGATATCAGAATCATCCTTTAATGGAATTAATCCAAACGTTGCCACATCCATTACAATTGCTATCCATATGGATGTAAAAAAAGCGAAGAAACAAACAAATATTAGAACAGATGCGGAAATATATGCACAGTCATAACGTACAAATGTATACTCTAAACATGAACTAAAATTAATGGCTTTAAATGCCATACACTTAACAGTTAAGGGAGGAAGAAATTAACTATTGTTCATAATGGCTGCAAATATTACAGATGATGAGGATGTGCACATACATTTACACACAAAATCTAAAATTTATGACCTTTTGATTGACTGAAAAAAAAAAATGTTTTCTTTTCTAAAAATTTGACAAGTCTATTTTTCTACAGTTCTTTGAGCAGTTTGTAAGATTAAACATAAGATTTCATTTGCAATTATTTAAACAGGCACCACTTGTTATTTTTATCTGCTAGATTCTGTGAAGTATAGTCTCATCTTAATTCATCAAAACCAAAAGGCAAATGCAAACCAAATATGGACTTCTTACACCATTTTATTTTTTATCCACAGCAGATGACTGAACTGGCCTGGCTGGAATTCTGAGCACTAATTCCCGTGCATCTTGGTTGTTTCAATTGTAGGATCGTGAACTTGACCTGGATCGTGATCTGGAAAAGCTTCTGCGAACAGGTGAATATGTTGGGGAACCATGCCGACGTGGAGAATAGCTTCGACTGCGTGATCTTCCACCTCCTCCGCTTCCTTGTCCACCACTACTGCCTCCTCCATAGTTCTCCTTTACACGAATGTAGGACACCTCACCCTTCAAGAGAATTTATTTTAAACATACAATATGCATAATCTGCTTTAAACCATTTCATGTAAAGTTAGTCCACAACAAGCCGAGAAAAGAAATCAAAATAGAACAGCAAGCAAACAGTTTACAGCATTTTGGCTTACAATAATCGTGGTAACAAGTATCAACACAATAAGTTGGAAAGTCAATTTTGAGCATTTGGATTTCATTTGCCTGTAACTGACCAATATTTTAGAGGGTACAGTGTGGGTGAGAGCGGCGGTATGGAGACTGAAGGAGATATAAGGTTTTCCACAAAAACAGTAGCCAGTATGTAGCAGAAAATATATAGAGCACCTAACAGCTAAGTGTGAAGAGACAGTTATAAAAAAAACTGTATATATGAGAAATGACTCAAAATGAATAGAAGCATTAATTAATTTTTTTTAGTAAAGACTATATGAAAGCTAGAGATTTTAAAATTAAAAAGAAATGGAAATAGTCATTAAAAGGAGAAGTAAACAAGATATCATTTTAAGGAACAATTATGTAGCTATTAGAAGTTGAACAAGGGTCAGCTGAATGAAAACCAGAAAACTGCCAAAGAAAATCTAAAACTGCTCATATTATGATTAGACCCAGTAAGCATGTGCATGGATTCTCCTGCCATCAATTGGCATTGCTTCTGCGACCCCATGTGACTAGACAACATGATATGGGAGTGTCCAATAAAATGGCCCCTTTGTTGGAGTGCCCCAAGCACAGCAGCGCAGAGTGATCACTTCCCACACAGTGAATGCACGAAACCAATAGAAATTCATTGTTACGTTTGGCACATACAGGGCTATCCAGCAGTGGCACAAGTTTGATCAGGCCAGGCACATCATGTTGTCACAGTTAAGGTGATTGCAGCAGCGAACATGATCTGCAGGATAGATGAGTCCCAATTGCAGTGCAATTACAGGTTAGTCATGGCTTTGCTCAACATATTGTCCATGATGAGTTGAAGTACCAGAAAGTGGCCACAAGATTGGTACCTCATCAGCTGACTCCCAAAATGTAGGAAAAGCGAGCTGATGTCTGCAGGAACTGCTGCACCGCTACAAACTTGAAGGTGACACATTTTTGAAGCTGATGACTGGAGACGAGTCCTGGGTCCACCACTACCAACCAGAGACCAAGCAAGTTTGTGACTGATATAGAGGTGACATAGGCAATGCAGGAGTGACTACACGCACAGCAAAAAGCTTTTTTTCTCTGAGGTATCCAGTCCTCTAGACTTGGTGTCGGAAATGTATTGTGACTTTGTGGGTTCGTGAAATGAAAAGTCCAATTTCACCACTCAAAAATGTTCTTTATTTCCACCGAATTACAGTTTAACACTTGCCAATTACACAGAATTACGTGCTGCACACAATTACAATTCACCAGTTCGTCCGTTACAATTTCCTTGTACTCGCGATTACGTAAACTCCGATGCACGCACAGTCTTCTCGTTCATTAACACGTCCTTCGCTAGAACGTCAAACACTGACTGACTCACTCCTAATTGAAGTCCCTTTTATAGGAATATCCTGCTATTCTAGAAGTCTCTGGTTTTCCACAAATTACCCGAACGTTCCATAGGAGAGGCGAAGGGGAGAGAAACTTCGAGGGACAACTGACATTTCCCTCAGTTAGTGACAGAGACCGATGAGTGGGCGTGGCCCAGTGCCTAGGGTCCCTCCCAACTGTCGCCTGTCCGTCCCTTCCCTAATTGGGTGACACTGCTCCCTCCTCAAAGCTGGTCGTCCCGAACAGCACCATCGTAGCGTGTTATATCCCACTTCTGACACCAGTGTGACTTTGTGGGTTCGTGAAATGAAAAGTCCGATTTCACCACTCAAAATGTTCTTTATTTCCACCGACTTACAGTTAAACACTTGCCAATTACACAAAATTACGTAATGCACACAATTACGATTCACCAGTTCGTCCGTTATCGTTCCGATGCACGTACACGGCGCTACTTCACTAGCACGTCAAACACTAACTCTTCTTACACCAAGAACTGTCCTCATTCACTAACCAACTGATCAAACCAACAACTGACTGACCACACCAAAACCAACTCAACAACTGACTCACACTGTCTGTCTGTAACCCTGTTTATAGGAATATCGCCGGTTTCTGGTGTTTTCACGATTGTTCTGGTAACAGAAAAAGCGAGAAACAGGTAGAAGGAAAACAGACGACCAGTCATGTTTTCCCCTAACCACAAGCCTGTCACCAGTACAAGACAAACGAGGAGAAGGTGTGGCTAACGCGGTCCTCCCCCCTGCCTTCCGTTCGCAGCTGGTACAGGGTGTTCTAGCGGTCTTGTTACAGTATTTATTAAGGCTTATTATTGTGCTTAACAGGCCAGAAGTGATGAGCTATATATTCATAGCGTCGTCAGCACAGTGAGCTCATAATAAAACATAAGGACCAGAAACATTTACAAGCGAAAATATTCATACTGTGTTCCAAAGTTTCGAATTCAGAGCCAGTAAATTTAAAGACGAGGGGTTACTTTTTGGACACTCGCCCCTTTCATGAATGTCGCTCTCCGTCCATTGCATTTGCAAACTGCGCTACTGCGTTAAAAATCAATTAATATTCAAGAACAATTTATATGCATTATGTATACAATTGCCGGAGTGGAATGAATGGCGCAGGTTTGTCTGCGGCTTTCTTTGAGGGTAGAAGTGCCAGCTGTTGTGTCGGAAATGCATGGCAGGATGATGTGCTCATTGTAACACTTGCTCTTCTAGTAGGACGGTCTATGGTCTCAGGACCTGGTGTGGTAAGGCCGACTCCCCTCCGTAGCAGTCCAGTCCAGTATATAACTGAGTAATATATAATATGTATGTATGTATATGATTGGTATAATACATACTAAAACTGAAAGTGCCGTTCTTCCTGGTGGAAGCTTCGAGATGAAAAGCATGGTCTGCTTCATACGGCAAAAGTGAAATAATGGTTAGCAGATTAGGTGAAGGTATTTATAGTTGAATAGAACTTAATAGAATACATTGTGAATATAACAACTTAAATTTCCCGCATGAGAATGGAAGAAATTCTTTTAGTTTTATGGATTGTCCGACAGGTGTCGCAACAAATGCACGCACGAAATTTTGCTGCCCATAGATGGCTCTACGTGTTATGGCTCATAGCTACGAAGTATAATGTAGTTGCATATAAATATATGCACCTAACTTCCGTTACGTTTTTCTTTATTAGTTGCGTGTTTTATTTTGTGTTTTATTGCACTGTTGCAAAGACTAGGTATAACGAATACGCAGAAAATACTCAACGGACAAATAATTGAGTGTGAGAAAGGAAGTCCCTATAAGCGAGTATATGTAAGGGGCAATTACTAAATTGTTAATTTCTTTTTGGTAATTCTGTGTTTCACCATTGGATTTGATGGTCTGTTGAGCACTTGTAATAAATTATTTAACCTTTGGACTGAGATTGGAATCGCGGATCTTGTCTTCGTCCTACTGTATAGTAAGTTGTTACCGAGAGTAATTTCGGTGTTCAGTCTCAAGACAATTGTTACAACAGTACCTAGGTATCTAAATTATTTTTTATTTTTCATATGTACCTGTAAATTGGATCTGATTAGTGGTAAATTTAATCTGTTCCTTCATTTTATAATTTTGTCCAACATAGTGCATATAAATTTAGCTACAGGGATTAGTCGATTTTTGAACACAGAATCGCAGTTTCCAAATGCAATGGACAGAGTAAAAGTAATCTCAGTCATAAACTTACATTCCGAAAAACCTGTATGAAGTAACTGCTCGTAAATTTTCATAATTTTTCTGAAAACTGTATGAAGACATTCGGCGATTGTGGTAAAGAGAGTGGGAGTTAAATTTTGGTGTAGGAAAGAAAATATGTTGATGGGTAAAGGTGAATGCAAGGAAGTCGGTGCTTTGATACGGTTTTCAAGGAGCAGTACTAGATGAAGAAGTAAGACATTTAAGGCTGGAAATATATATTTGTTGTTCTCGTTTTATATTGTTTTATTAGTAATTGTGTTATGATTGCTATTAAAATACGAGGATCAGAATAGGAATACATCTAAGTAAAATGTGAATATACGAACACACTCTCCCACTTACACACACACAAACACACACACAACACACACACACACACACACACACACACACACACACACACACACACACAAACAAACAAACCCAAGCAATTAAAGGGCGTAGAACTATATTTTAATTAACTAGGGAATAATGCAAATGATATGTATGTTATAATAAATAAATTACACAAAAACATGAAAAGTACTTTAATGATATATTTCTTCACAGAGAGCAAATGAATGCAATATTCTGTGAGCGAAGTGTCTGTTCAAAGAAGGAACGTTACTTAAGGCACACATCCTTGGGACATGACAAAAGTTGAAAATAGACAAGAAAGTAGGACACTAAGCACAGTATGACTTTTATATATATAGCAACAAATATATTGCCTTAACTCCTCAGTGCGTAAGGGATGAAGTGAACGAACTGCAGAGAGCCAACCCAGAGAGATGCACACAAGGCCTAAAATTTCTCGAATATGATTAAGATGGTGAACACTACGAAGGAACAAAGCACACTGAATGGTGACAACCGTAGTAAGAAATAATTTAACTTTCTTGGGAACGACAGGTTTCCTGCTACAGGTGGACTACCTGCTTCACTCTTGAGAAGTCAGAGAGCATAATGCATGATGCAATACATATATTGTAAAATGTGCGAAGGAAATAAGTTAATTGGTTAGAGAAAAAATGTGACGTAAGTTTTTAGCCAATTTCTCTACTTGAAAGTGTTTAACAATACACAAAAATTATTAAATTCTTACACTTACATTAAAATTGGAGTACAACGTATAATAGTGCTGTGTTTTATTACTCCGATAAGCTCTTTTTATGTCAAGAAGTTATTATTAGGTACTTTATTTTACCGCCAATTTTCTTGTAAGTTGAAGGGAATCTCGGTACACGATAGACAACGGAGGTGGACATCTCAACCACGGCGACCAACACTGGGGCTAAATACTCGAGAATAGAGGATGAAGTTACAGCCGCTGAGGAGGCTAGGGGGCAAGCCACGTAGTCGCGCGGAAGTCCTTAGTAGTTACAGCAGTACCAACACTCCAAGTCCAGTGTCGACAATTGCGGGCGGACGTTTCACCGTGGCTCTCTGTTAATCCTTATCCTCCGGATGAGCAGAGGGGTCTCTGACCGTTGTATGTGTAAATGTAGTTACCAGCCACACCGGGGAATTTAAATCTATATTTTTTAGAAATCGTGCCCTGTGCTAGAGCATATGAACATCATGCATTTGGACTTTGTTTATAAATAAGTTTCTGTTTCAAAATTGTTGTAATTTTTCGGATTTCAGTGTAGGAAGTTATATCAAATCATTGATATGTTTAGTAGTGCTCAATACAATAATCTTATAAATGAGTGTATCTCTCTTAAATACATAATTCTATTTATGCAAAAGAGTATTAGGAATATAAACAATTCTCAGTAACAAAGATGACCTAAATGGTGCCCCTTAGGCTTTATTCAAAGCTGGCACATTTTGAACACACCAAAGTACTCTGAGAAGCTTCTATTTCTGAAATCTGGGAAAGTGCACAGAAGAGATGACTAATTCTGTTCTTCAAGACATGGTGCATTGTTGCAGAACCTTTAACTTTCTGCTTTTGCATATATTAATCACATGAATTTTTCATCTTCAGGGCGAGCAAGGCCGAGCTGTTCCTCTGTTGTCAGAAGTATGTATATTGTAATGTGAAGCAGATACTTTCTATTGCTTTCCACGCCTGCTTATATCCCTTCTAACACTTTCTGGTTTGGAGCTGCAGGTGAAAGAATTTAATTTTTCCTCCTATGGAAACGATGTGTTTAATTAATTTTAAGATTATATATTTTATTTGTTTGTAATTTTCTGAGGCAGTTGAATATGTCTCAAATAGGAACCTAAGACAAATATGTCCTATAAGATGTTCATTATAAATATTTCCGTTATTCTCAAAAGCTATCAATGAAACCTGTGTGACAGTACAATATGTTTTACATATCAAACTTATATATTATTGTTGTATTATATTACATTATATTACACTATGTTACACAATATTAAATTTTATTTTCATTATTTATATTTGTACTATGCAAAGGTGACAGTTTTGAAGATTATGATTCAGCAAAATAAAAATGTTATATCGTATTTCGGATCACATGCACAATGTAGCAATCCCATGGCCTAAATAAGCAAACATTTATTTGATCCTGAGCATATGTTTTGACACATAATGTTAAATAATTTAGAAGATATTTAATTTTCACCATTTGGGAACAAGGTAATTTTTTTCAGACAAGTCAAAATTTAAGATTTATAAATTCCTTATAATGGTCTTTTAATAATTAAATGTTAAATCTATTATGTATAACTATACATATTAAAAATAAGTAAAGGAAACGTATCTCATATATTCAATAATGTTGAATATAAGCTTGCCAAAGAATTGTAAGCTTTTCTTTTTTCTATCCGGTATAGAATATCACAGGTGGAGCCATCTATGTAGAGCCGTAAGTGGTTGTTTAGGGCGTACGATGCTTCTACACCAATATGTTCTTTCTTATGTAACTGCAACAAATATATATTCGCGCGTTTAAAATTTTTTGTAATAATTTGAGTATTATAATCAAACTACCTTTTTAAGACCATCGTCTACATCATCACATATTTGCACATATCTCGATTTACATGTATAGGTTTACAGAAGTAGTTCAATAGAGCTTGTAGCTTGTGTAACTACAAATAATATCATGTGTCAAGCTCCATGACAGACCTGCGTGCACATCAGAAAACTGGAAATGTGGATTATCGTTTTTGAGATATATCGATATTTGAAATCTGAAACCAAAATGAACACCAAATCGAGAAGCGTTAACTGGGTATAAGTTTTCGTAATGCATACTTTCTTACTAGCTCTGTTTTAAGAGAACCTTAATAGAAGTACTTATATTTATCTGATATATATATGTTTTATAAAGCTTTCCTAATTATTGCAATTACTCTCCTCCGATATCAGATCTGACGTGTAGATCCATCTGTGTACGGCAAGATACAGTTGCTTCGAACATTCATTTCTTCTGCTACAACATGGCTTCCCAGGAGTAACATCGGTATGGCCAAAATATATGCTGGTGTGTAAAAGTTGCTTATAATATTAACATAAGGTATAAGAATCACGCTATATTCTCAACCCACTCCTCCACAACGGTTATTTTTTCATCTTCTTTAAACTTAAGTCATACATTGACAGATGTAGCACTTTTCAGGGTATATAGTACAGCGCAGTGTCAAATGTGTTTAGAAAGTTGATATCATCATGCCACGTTTAAAGATCTATACTCCTCCTATAAAATCTACACCAAATGAGGAAGAGGGCAGGCGTTTTGAAGGTTTGACGATTATATATCTTTGAATGTAAAAGCAAAAAATCACACGAAAGGCAATGATTGTATCAAACGAGTTGATGTAAATCATTACGCTCTTTATACAGGTCTCCTTTAACAAAATTATTTCTATATATTATGAGCTTCAAGTTAGAGAAAATCTTACAAAATATATTGAATGAAAGTAAATTTTGACACATTATACAGACAATTCCTTTTTCTCTTATGCGGCGTCTTGATCAAATCATCAGAGATTTTCACAAAAAGATAAAAAGTTAAACAAACAGCCAACATTTATCTACTTGATGTTAAAAACTTGTATTTTATGACTTTCTGTAACTCCTACTTTATGGCTGAGAAGTATTTAGATTATACTGTTTATAGTTTACGTACTTGCATTTAGTAGGTAGTGTACCTTCTTACACACAAAAAGACCACGACGACGAGAATTTACTCCAGAGGAACGTGTTTTGAAATTTTTTCATTAAATTAAATAATTTTTTCCTTTTGCAAATTACCTCGTGAAGGTGAGTGTGTTCGTGACTGTGTGAGGTCTGAACACTGTAACTCAAGAATGAAAGCAAGCTTAATACCTGAGTTAAACATCCTTCGAGGATTGACAAGAAGGGCTTAGAAACCTTTTACAAATTCAAAAAACGACACTAACGACTTTTTGGGAATACCAGCTGTTTAAGGTGTTTTGATGATAGCTCAAACATTCTCCCTGGTTATCCAGCTATGATACTATATAGGCATACAAAAAATATAGAAGAACTTAAAACACACAATTTATGTAGGTAAAGTTACATTTTTTTCACGAGCCTTATCTGAGATATATTACATGATACTCGCCTCGATTATACTATCGCTTACCCATGTAAACAGAACGTAATTTAAAAATGTGATAGCTCAAAGTCGCCTGTACTCCAATGCACAACTATATATACAGCTTAGAATTATGCAGACAGGAGAACAATATGTGTGAATATTTTGTAGAAATATGAATAGAGGAATTGATGTAAGTAAACTGCTTTTAGCGCTCCCCTACTTGATTTGATGACGATAGCCTATTCCACGCACTTTACCTTTATCTCCTGGAAACAGACGTTCCTCTCAGAAAGCTAAGTCCGCAAGTAGTTAAAGGTGGACGATGCGGAACATTCTAGATCCAGATACTCCAGATACTTTAGTTTTGTTATATGCAACGTTCCGCGGCCATTATGTAAATTAATGCTTTATTTTAGCTCACTTATCACATTGTGCATTCGAAAGTGTGGTTTAAACAAATATGTGCCTACCAACCACGGACCTCATAGCCATCGTCGCTAAAGCGTATGTCTCCAGCGTTCCGCCGCGTAAGATATTCGCGAGTGTGAGTCCCGCTTTGAGCATGGGTGTTTATGTGTATAGTGAATATTGGTTAATCTAGGAAAACAGATTATAAAATAACCGGAAATAGTGAAAAATCGGTTAAATAAGAAAAAAAGAAAAATATGCATCCATATACATAGATATATATTTTCCTTAGTAAATATAAAAAAAATCGGCAGTAATATTTCTCGTGTCATCGAATGTTATAGCAGCAATATGCCCCATTTTGGGAAGAAAAAATCGTCACATCTCTCTTTTTACTAGTTCTGCACTCAGAAGAATACAGCTTCACAAGTTTTGTAAATAATCATTAATAAATTAATAACATCACAGGAGTTTCCACAAACGAAAACTTCACAAACATGGGATATTTTGGAAATGCGTTTGACTCTTACTAAAACGACATATTGGATTAAAACTGGTTTTCTGGTGTGCCACACCTCGTTGCTTGCTTCACTTTAATTTATTTTTTAAATAGCTACCTCCATTGAGGGATCTGAAAAATGCAGTAGGACGCAGAAGTGTCGAAGTTTTCCCACCAAGTGGGCTAAACCGATTATAGCTAAGCTTTCCAATTTCATGCATCTGTTTACAGGTTTTTTTTAAATAATTATTTCCTTTTGTATAGTGATTTATGCTTGTTATAATAACAAGGCCTCCTTTAATATGTTTTGCGTATTTTTTGTGAGTTGAAGGATACAGAGATTCATACAGAATGTATTCAGAATATAAAGCATTTCTGACCTGTTTCCCAGACATTTTCAGCTTTAAGTTTTCTATTATACAAATATACTATACATTTTGAGCAACCATTAGATGTGCTCTAATAAAAGATAAAATGTCAAGAAACCACCAGCATTTACCTCTTTGAAGGTGAAACATCTACTTACCTTATATCCTTTTGAATACGCGAGCAAAATTATGAAAATGTAGTTTAAGGTTTACCCCTTTCAGATATCAGGAGGGTACTGTATTCCATTCTAAAACTTGAGTCCAAGGTTTCAAAAGAAACATCGGTTTTAAGATTCTCTGAATCAAATTAAATATCCATTTTGCCAAATTTGCTTACGTAGGCTTCTGTGTGCGTGTGTTTGTATTTGTGCGAAAAGTGAGTAGCATAACTGAGAAATGAATACAAACCTGGTATATAAGATGAACATCTTCCAGGGACGTGACACCAAGATTTTATAAAACTTTGAAACTGAAAAATTGGCAATAGGGATTTTGTTTGAATGCCAGAGGTTGAAGTTGTTATCGTGAGCAGTAGACAGTATTTATTGATTTTTTCAGAATGTCATTAGGTATGAGTTTTGAAGAACTATTAACACGAAACAGAAAAAGAAGACCTTAGTGTACAAGAAGTTGTATACCCCTCAAGGCACATAACTTAGGCAAAGTGCATTATTTATGAAAGGCACCATTTCTGATATATTAAAAGATATTTGTTTTAATTTTAAAGTACTTGTACACAACGTTTAGTCTGTCACTATCATAACGAAAATTAAAAGCCATGCCAGAGCTACCAACACAATGAAGTTTTGTTACCATTCAGAATTACCGCTGCTCCGCATTTCTGCTTGCATGCTTTAGGAAAAGACTCTCGCATGTGTAAAAATATAAATTTCAAAAAGGAAGTAAGTAAAGAGTTATTACCTTGGATACCTCATCCAACCTGTTATTTCGTCTTTACCTTAGAATCATTATTAATCTGTGCTTAGAATCAACGCCCTCTATGATAAGTAATGGGGAGGATTGCTATTGTACATGATACAAAAAATTTGTGTGCATTTAATCAAATGATATGCATAATCAGATTCAAATTCCAACTGAAAATGAAAGGAACTAAAATAATCTACGCCACAAGGATGCGGGGTCAGTCAATATATATCCGTTTTAGGTTACTTCCTTTCCCAGCCAAATTTAATTCTTCTTTTGTTATTGCGTCTGTGTAAATTTTAAATGGCCATTCTTTTCATAGTACTAACGCGCAATGTAATCTAAGCTAAACCTAAAGGACTTGCCCATGTGAAAAACAAAGTTGTGTATTAAATTGCTATACTTCATCTTCGATAATAGATATTGCAGGTGGAGCCATCTATGGACAGCAGCGAGAACTTTTTGAAATTGCTTTTGCCTCTAATCCAATGAGTGTTTCTGAAATAAAATCGATGTAACTAAAACGTATCCCCCTATAATAATAAAAGGTACAATTTTAACAATGCCCGAAAGTACTGTTACCACACTACATTCTCGAGCCACTCCTACAAAACTGCATATCCTTTCATCATTCCCAACTTTTATGCATATGTTTACAGAAGTGGATCCATAGCCCATTTCGATTAATTTGGTCAAATCGTGCCGTGCTTCAAAGCTCCAGCTATTTCTGTGAAATCGCCTGAGAGAGAGGAAGGTTGACTAGCGGTTTTGAGATATATCGATCCTGAAAAATGGAATCGAAACATAAGAAATTCTCCAAAAACCTTCAATGGGGTGAGGTATGTTGCAATAAATTACCATATTTGTACCTGAACCACTTTAACAAGATTTTGCTTATTTATTATAGTTTGCAACTTGGATGAACTCTTTATAAAGTGTTTTGAAAATATAAAGCACGTCCGAGATCTTGGAAAAATATTCAAGCTACAAATTTTATTTGTTTTGCAAATATATTGATGAACGTCAAAGTCACCTATATCCCAGAGTAGAAGTGCACCCAAAAATGAATTATTGAATTTTTAACCAAGGCTTTTATTAACTATTTTTTAGCAGACCTTTGCAAAAGTTTCAAACACATCCACTGAAATATTCGTAGCATGTGCTTATGAATCCTGATCCTGGTTATTTTATGGCATTAACATATATTGAATTTAGCGTACTTCCATTTCATACAAAGTTATTTCTTGACATTACGCGGAATGTTTAGAACGCCTGACTTCCACAAAGGCGGCCCAGACTCGATCCCAGCCGATCGCAAAACGAGAACCACAGAACATATAGTTGTTATTAGTGAGCATCCTAATAATCGTTGGCAGCACGAGGTGATCGCAGTGCCCCCATTTTCTTCTGGCAAACTAAATTATGAAAAATCGTGCGCCCAGACTTATACGTTGCGGGAATGCTATAGCTGTATTTTGCATACCTGCTTAGCTGTAAGCTGGTGATAAGTTCCAATACCGCATCGCTACAGATGGCGCACGAAGATATTTACGTGAGCATTCGGAGTTTGACTGCAGTTTAGAAGCTGTCGCATATTCTAAAAACTCACGTAATTATCTTCTATAATCTGTAGTAATACAGTATTAGAACATATAATCATCTCTATTTTGCAGTGAAATTTTGAATGGCATCTGTACATTATTTTCTTCTTCAGTTACTTAAAAATGTTGTGTGAACCTTCAAGGAATTAACAATAGGATGTAGTATTGGCAGAAAAAATTTAATAATAACATTGTTTTGACAGGTACTGTTTCCTTTTATTATTCTGGCGCATTAGCATAACAAACTAATTTGACATTTACTTAAGTAACATGAGTAGTTCATCTCAATCAATTACAAAGAATCCATTTCACAACACTGGTTACAATAATGTAACTATAGCTCAAAACAGATAAAAGTGGTGCAACATGGCTAATTCAATTAATTACAAAGAAACTTTAGCAAAACATTCTGTGTAATAGTATATATATTTATAAATCATTTATATGATATGAATAACACAAATAACGTTTTTCATGTAAAACAAAGACACTAACATAAAACTGCAGCGGTTGCACAAAGTGATATAAATAACAGAAATGACAAACTTGAATATTTAAAAATAAACTTTAACGTAACTTTAGGTAATAATACTGTAAGGAATGCTGAAATGTTAAAGTGATGAATAAAATGAGTAATTCATTGTATTACGAAGAAAGTTTAACATAACATTATAACAGTTTAGCTATGTATTAAGCATAATACATGTTTCCATATTAATTAGGTGAGCTGCCTCAGGCATTACTTGGCATTTACCTAAGGTTAGGGAAAAACATTTAGAAAGAACCTCAAACATGTAATGAAATACTCAAATAAAAGTACAAAAGCAACTAAATTTATGTAACCACAGAATTTCACTATACTATATCATTAAGCAGTTTGCGAAGATTGACCGCTATTAGGCAAAAGATTAGTTTAATGATATTAACTACTAGTTATCCAGAAACGGTAAACATTTTATAGGTGCGTTAAAAGTGGGTGTTAATTGCAGCATTTGAATAAATAATTTTAATTTAATAATTTACTGCTTCTGTAACTGCCTAAATAAATCTCAAATCATTATGTATTTAAAAATCTAGAACTTATATTAAAACAACTGCCACAAATACAAAAAAGGACTGAAATGATAAAGATCTGAATATTTTCAGCTATTTTTTCATGGCCTGTGGTAACCGTCCTTTATTCACAAATGCTATTTTTGTTATCCTTAATATATTTATAAATTAGAAATGGGACACCTGTCTTAATTATATACACGTGCATTCCATGTTTTGCGTATAGTCTTATGCTATCTGGCACTGTGAAATTTGAGATCAAACGCCCCTCCAGAGAACCAATATGCCCAAAATTATCCAGAAATTCATATAACTGACTGTGGAGGTTTGTAAAAGTAGCATCAGACTCTCACTGGCGTATGTTAACTTATAGGTTAAGTTAGGAAGTAATTGAAATCTCCAACAAAGTTCAGTGAAGCTCAGATTCAATTTTGGAAACTTCACATTTTGATTCTTGTATCTAAAAATAAAACCAAGGTAATGTAATGCCAATATTCTTTTATTTTTCCGAGAATGGTTTTCACTGCAATCCACTGAATAACGCGCCTTAAAGTAGAACAGCTATTCACAGTAGACCTCCAATAATAACTACAGTTTTAAATCTGATTATTCACATTTCCCAGTAGCTGGAGTTAAGTAGCCAAGATCACGCGCAGATGCATCAAATGCTGTTTCTCCACGGGAAGATACAACAATTCATCTTCCACTCTGAAATTTGCAAGATGGACAAGCCACAGAATATCACACCACTACAAATTTAAAAGTTGTAGCAAAATTTGAATCAGTCAATCGCCTTCGTGATCAAGTAGGCCAGCGCCTGTATTATCGGGTGGCGAACTAAACTCTCTTTTTGCCATTTCATCAATCTCGGCTTCACCGTGTGCAGAGAACTATGGTTGGTAACATTGCACTGGAGCAGATTTCTTGTGGAACCTACGGTTTCCCCCACCATCATTCCATGAACTGCTCCATCATCCAGCAGTCTGAGGATTTCATGAGCACTATCTATTGGCATTTCGTCCATTACCTACACTTCCTGTATATTGTCCTCTCCAATTTTCACTAAAGCACGTCTTTTATTTCAACTGGACTGGATAACTCTAAATTATGACTTTTTCCAGGTACAGCGTTCAGTTATGCACAGGTTATCAGGTAGCAAGTGATGTTCAGTATATATACAGTCGTTATTCATTAAAGGATGTAAAACATGTTTTGTCAATTTTGGTATTTTTAAAAAACATAACCTTAACCATACATTTATACTCCTAAATATTTGCATAGGTTGGGACAGGAATTCTTTATTCGTAGTTAATTTCTCTCCATCTTAATCAGCCACACGTTCAGGCGCAATTTGGTGCGGGATTTCTATGTTTGAGATGGGATGCACGTTGACTTTTCGAAGACCCACGTCGAGAAGCCAGATATAACTGGGTTAATTCGTTGTATTTTGATTTGTTTCTTGGTGATTGTGCTTAATTATACAAGAGTCATGTGAATCTAAATTTCAGGCGTGGTTCGGAATAAAGTTTCGGAGAAGTCAAATTTTGTAACAATTTAATTGTATTATTTGGATTACATTTTACTTGAATTTCCTTACCCAGTCACTTGCAGGTTACTTCCAACATATCGATAAATTCCTACTTTGTTATATTTAAACAGTTCTGTAAATATTACATAAAAGTTCTTGATTCTGCACCACTATTCATCACAGTCACGATTACAAAAATCTCTATCTAGATTATTGACTTTTCGTAACTATCATTATTCCTATCTTAATTGTGTGATTGGTCGATTTAATTTAACGTCACAACATAACGTCATACAATTATTACTATGGCCAATCACAAAATTACATATATTTTTACTTATTTAAATGACTAAATAGATTTACATAATCATTCTTTTTATAAATCTATAAACTTTTCACACCTCCTCCAAACATAACCCAAAACTACTGTTACACGGTGATGTACTCAAACATATGGTAACAAACAGTAATCACTATCAGCAAGTAAGGACTTTGCTCATTGGCATTTTAAAGTAGCGCTATTTTCAGACTGTTCACTCATTTAATAGTGATGATTGAATTAGAAGCATTACTTCCGCTATGTGGAACACTTTAGGAATACAGCATTCCATATTACATGCAAGTCTTTCAGCTTTGTTTCATAGCTAACTTAACAAAAGAATGTTAATTTAATAAAAATATGGCACCTAAATGTGCACTTTTTCCTGTGGTGAGCGTTCCTCAAAATTAATACTTTTAATTGTGTCTTCAGGTGCAAATCAGGGAGATCAAGATGCACATGAAGGTTCAGCTGTAGAAGGAAGAAGAGTAAGGGCCAGAGTCATCAGGCGGTCCTTTACATAAACCAAAACATTCCTGACAGTTTAACTATACCATTTGCCATCATAACATATAATGCTTATGAAGTGGGAGATAATCAATGAAAATAACCTATAACCTGTCACATTTTACTGCAGTGAAGCAAAATTTTACTGTTGTCAATGTATCAGAAATGAAAAAGTATTGCAATAAAACGAATGTTTTACTACAGCAAAGTGTTGATTGAGAATGATTCATACATGCAGTAAAGCTAGTACCTGTTCTCATCCATGCCATAATCTCCCTTCCTGCTTTTTCCTTGGTCTATGTATATATTTCTCCCTATCCCAATCCCTTTTAATTTCTCCTGTTGTAATGCTACACCAATAAAGACATAAAGGTCTTTTCAAATACTCTTTATTTGTTTTTATTCAAAATTTCACACAATTTTCCAAGTGTCTTATTAATAGTGAATAAGGTTTTGTGAATGTTATCTAATTTGTTATTTAAATTTTCTGGGGCACTCTTTTGTTGCTGCTGCTGTTCCCTAAATGCCTGAAGAAGCTTGGCATCGTATGGCTCATAGTGTGTTCTTCTATAACAAAACAAAACTTATTTGTTAACATTTAAATACTGCAAATAAAGTAGCATTAGCAAGCTCTAAGGCATGGGCAAGTACAAGCAGAGGGTCTAGACATATCTAGCTATACTGAATCGTCCTAAGAAACACACATTTTTTATTACAGATGACAATACACTTCCACCCATGTGTTGCATCATATTACATTCACAAGTTGTATGCACAAGAGTAGCTTAGCAGTAGGTAAAAGACAAATGGAGCGGTTTGTAGAATTGCTCACAGGAAAGTATGCTTCTTTGGACAGCAGGAGTGTACATTAGTTCCAGTGATGGAATTTCATAGTTTGCTTCAGTGAAACGTTATATTACTCGTTCATCTGTGGGAGTTGTTTAATAATCTCATGGTTGACCTGGGTCAGAACATCATTCACGATTTCAAAGTTACAATACCTTATCAAAAAAAAAAAAACTATGATTTCAAAATGAAAAGTTTGAGTTTTAAATTGCAAATATTGTCATACCAAATAAAAATATGTCAGCTGGTAATCATTCAGGGAAATGATGATCTTCTAAGGAAAGCATGCGCTCAGAGATCTTTCTTTATGATTAATATGCTTTAGAATCCTTAAAATGTTTGTAATAGACAATTTAATCGGTATCAAGCATTACATGAAAACAATCAATTGGCATTAAATTTAAAGCAAATAACATAGTTAAGACATCTTTCTCCTTCAACAATCATTGTATTTCAATGTTAATCTTGCTTAGCAGCAGTTAAGTTTATGCTGTCCATAACTATGGGGTGTTTGACTTTTACAGTATACAAATAAGGGAGGCTGGCTCGACATACACTATCCTATACTTCAGCTGAAACCCATACTTTTAGCACAACCTGTTCTTTCCTTACCACACGGTGTCTCATGCTGCGTTGACGGTGTTGGCTGTTTCTGTAGTGGTGTTGGCAGTTCCTGTGGTGCTGATGGTGATCCTTGTAGCGGTGGTGCTTTCAAAACTGCTGGAATTTTTTGTTTTTCAACTTCTTCTGCCACTTGGCTGTAAGAAGTTGTTGCATATGCCTGAGAAGAGAAAAAATACATCATTTATAATAATTGCAAATCATTTTGCTGTAAGAGATTGAACATGCTTACAATGCTATGCATTACATTCACTTCAATGTTGGTAGTTTTTATCTAGATTTACAGAATTGAATTTGCACTTTAAATAATAAGATATCAAACCACTGAACATTTTTAAATTTGATATCCTTGAAATTGAAGAACTCTTTACCTTACAACCCAGAACTTTGTCAATTGCAAACAAGTGATCCAACTGTGTGGTGAATGCTCCTCCAAATTTTAAGTACTATTTGCTACAGAAACAGTAATTATTCTATAAATTCCCAAAGATTATTGTAAAATGTACCAGCCTAACGAAGTATAAATGTGTAATTAAAGCATTTGAATTTTTTTCTACAAGAAGCATGTTTGACTTAAGTTATATAATGGCTAAATCTGCAACCTGCAATTCCTAATTTAAATTGTTTCCCCTCACTTAAAAAATGGCTGGAGTGCTACTCTAGGCAAAGTTTTAAAGAGTTACAATATATAACTGCCTGTATTGCATATAAAGGTGTAACATATTCAACAAATGATGTGTTCAAAACATGGATACTTCATTCAAGCACTTGAACAATATTAAAAAAACAAATGTAAATCAATACTCACAGTTAAATCAAAGCTTTCTGCAACACCTTCAAATCCTATAATGACATCTTCACCAATTAGTGAAATTAGCTGCTGTTCTAAATCTGTAAGTGGTTTAGCACTAGATGTGCACACACCAGTCTTGTGATGCTCTGCAAACAAGAGCTTCACCTTACGCTTAACATTGCTCTTCCATTCTGTGAAAACCTAAAACAAATATTGGTTTACTAGAACCTTGTGCAATAGCTTATTTTTCTATTTACAGTCACCAAAATTAACACAACAATTCACAAGTAGTCATGATGAACCACATTTACAACATAATTGCAAAATTTTATACAAATGTTAATTTTAAAAGATTAAGACCTTACTGCAGAATAAAGGTAGATAACGTTTAGAACACAAAATTCTGGGAAAAGTTATGTTTTGTGGCAGAAATCATCTCAGAGGTAATATAAGATACTTCTTTTAACTTTACAGTCTTATAATTGTTTCTAATTTGAACATTTAGTCTCTCGGTTATAATATTAAAATTAATTTAAGGGCCTTCATGCAGCAACTAACATATCAAAAACCATTCAAACTTTATTGTATTCCGAATTTCTACTTGCACGTATAAACAAATACCTAAAACACACAAATACTAGTATATGTCGCTATTAATATTAGGCAGATAGAAGAAATCGTTTTAAAAGTATTGTATACTTGTTTGAGTAGAGACGCTCATGTAAGTAAAAACTTTCTTACGCTTCACTAGTTGGTGTAAAAACGAAATTAGAAAACACACACTTCGACTTTGCTGAGCTTAAGTACAATCAGACAGTCCTGTTATTAGTTTTATTATATGCACGGAATAATGTCATGGTGTGAAATAATTTTTAATTTTGGGCTATTTCAGATATTTGTTCAAAACAGTGCTTTAGAAGGCATTTGTGTAACAATCGACACATCGATATCGTCTAATTTTGTAGTAGCAATATGGACCTTTTGGGAAGAAGGATCCATGATACTATCTATTTGTTAGCTCTAAATGCCTAAGGATGATGCTTCACAAATTTTATAAGTAATAGACCATGTGTATACATATAACTAACCGTGGCTCTATTTCGAACTCGGGACCTCTAAAGCGTGCCACAGACATGCTGCCATCTACCCAAAGAAGTTGGCAGAGTGAGAGTTGGTTATGATTATTATAGCACACAAGTTCCTTGTTCAAAAATATTAAAAGAATCGTTTGTGTTATTGATTGTGCGTCCATGGTTCACTACAGCGTAGAGCTTTGGTATATACCCGCGTTGTAGGTCTTCCAATCTGTAACACAGTTATTCCTTCGTCTGCCATTACGTTTGTATACGTTCTACATACCCTTCATTAACAAACAGGGCAGCACACTTAAAGATACACTAAAACTAAAGACCAGGTTACATGTCATACTAAACGTCATGAGGAATTGCCATTCTTCTTATCAGGTATAAGAAATTACAACTAGAGCCATCTATGGTGCGCAACGACAGGTTGTGTAGAGCGTATGATGCTTCTAAACTGAAACCTTTTTTGAGGAGTAACGCTACAGCTAAAATATTTTCGCGTGTGTAACGTACGTTTTTTGTAATATTGTGAGTATTATAATCAAACTACATTCTTAGTCCATCGTCAGGAAAATCTACAATTTACATATTTTCCAAATGAAGTATATCCGCATGCAGAAGTAGTTGCATAGTCCATTTGGATGTAGTTTATTTAATAATGCCATGTTTCAGAACATGCTCACCAGAGAGATGGGAATGTGGATTATCGTTTTTAAGATATATCGATATTGGAAAATTAAAACCAAAAGAAAGAAGGAATGGAAAACCTTTAGTGGATATAATAAGTTTATATAATCCTTGCTACTTAACAAGATCTGTTTTATGAAGACTTTTTCCACTATTATAAATTGCAAGTTCAAAGCTCTTCTGGGAGTCCTCCCAAAAATGCAAGATACAGATTTTGGTTTCATGCAAGTGTATTAAACATACGACATTTTAATCAAATCGTTGGTTAAATTATACAAAAAATAAACAATTCCCCAAACGTATGCCTGTGCAATATTTTGAACATTCGGTATAAAGATTACATTCCTGAACTTAGTAGAGGAATTCCTGTTTTAAAGCGCAGAATTCGAATCGGTGAGCCTCTTATGCGTCAACTGCATATACCTTCAATAACAATATGCAATAATGTGCAATAACAATATGCTTACTGTTTATCCTTCTCGTAAACTGTATAGCGAAGACTTCGAACAGTAGATTGTTAGCCCTACCACCATCTTTTGAATGAGGTTACTTTACTGTACATTTTCAAAATGAAGTTTCATTTTTGTGTTTGTTAGTATTTATTAAGGCTTATTGTTGTGCTTAACAGGCCAGAAGTGATGAGCTGTATATTCATAGCGTCGTCAGCACAGTGAGCTCATAATAAAACGCTAGGCCCAGAAACATTTACAAGCGAAAACATTCATACTGTGTTCCAAAGTGTCGAATTCAGAACCAGTAAATTTGAAGACGATGGGTTACTTTTTGGCCACTCGCCCCTTCCATGAATGTCGTCCTCCGTCCATTGCATTTGCAAACTGCGCTACTGTGTTCAAAACTCGATTAATATTTCAAGCAAAATTTATATGCATTATGTATACAATTGCAGGAGTGGAATGAATTGCGCAGTTTTGTCTGTGGCCCCGCGGCCCCGATACACAACCGATGAGCTTTATCAGGGATTCTCCCCGATTGCTAGGAATTTCCTGTCCGTGCAGTTCATCTCTACTATCCCTAACATCTATCATGTGGTGCTTTCTTTGTGGGTAGAAGTGGCAGTGGTTGTGTCGGTAATGCATGGCAGGATCATGTGCTCAAGGTCACCCTTGCTAATCTAGTAGGACGGTCTCTGGTCTCCGGACCTGGTGTGGTAGGGTCGACTCCTCTCCGTAGCAGTCCATCCAGTATATAATTGAGTAATATATAATATGTATATATATATGAATGCTGTAATACATACTCAAAACTGAAAGTGCCGTTCTTCCTGATGAAAGCTTCGAGAAGAAAAGCATGGTCTGCTTTATATGGCAAAAGTGAAATAGTGTTTAGCAGAATAGGTTAAGGTATTTATAGTTGAATAGAACTTAATAGAACACATTGTGCATATAACAGCTCAAATTTCCCGCTTGAGAATGGAAGAAATTCTTTTAATTGTATGGATTGTCCAACAGGTGTCGCAACAAATGCTTGTATGAAGTTTTGCTGCCCATAGATGGCTCTGCTTGTTATAGTTCATTGCTACGTAGTATAATGTAGTTGCACATAAATATATGCACATAACTTCCGCTATGTTTTTCTTTATTAGTTGCGTGTTTTATTTTGTGTTTTATTGCACCGGTGCAAAGACTAGGTATAATGAATACGGAGAAAATACTCAACGCACAAATAATTGAGTGTGAGAAATGAAGTCCCTTGTAGCGAGTATATGTTAAGGCAAATTACTAATTTGTTACTTTATTTTGGTCATTCTGTGTTTCACCATTGGATTTGATGGTCTGTTGAGCACTTGTAATAAATTATTTAACCTTTGGACTGAGATTGGAATCGCGGATCTTGTCCTCGTCCTACTGTATAGAAAGTTGTTACCGAGAGTAATTTCGGTGTTTGGTTTCAAGAGAATTGTCACAACAGTACCTAGGTATCTAAATTATTTGTTATTTTTCATATGTACCTGTAAATTGGATCTGATTAGTGGTAAATTTAATCTGTTCCTTCATTTTATAATTTTGTACAACATAGTGCATATACATTTCGCTACAGAGATTAGTCGATCTTTGAACACAGAATCGCAGTTTCCAAATGCAATGGACAGAGTAAAAGGAATCGCAGTCATAAACTTACATTCCGAAATATCTCTTTGAAGTAACTGCTCGTAAATTTTCATAATTTTTCTGAAAGGTGTATGAAGAATTCGGCGATTGTGGTAAAGAGAATGGGAGTTAAATTTTGGTGTAGGAAAGAAAATATGTTGATGGGTAAAGATGAATGCAAGGAAGTCGGTGCTTAGATACGGTTTTCGAGGAGCAGTACTAGATGAAAAAGCAAGAAATTTAAGGCTGGTAATATATACTTGTTGTTCTGGTTTTATATTGTTTTATTAGTAATTGTGTTATGATTGCTATTAAAATACGAGGATCAGAATAGGAATACATCTAAGTAAAATGTGAATATACGCACACCCTGTCCCACTTACACACACACACACACACACACAAACACACACACAAACAAACAGAAGCAATTAAAGGGCGGAGAACTATATTTTAATTAACTAGGGAATAATGCAAATGATATGTATTTCATAATAAATAAATTAAACAAAAACTTGAAAGGTAGTTTAATTATATATTTCTTCACAGAGAGCAAATGAATGCAATTTTCAGTAAGCGAAGTGTCTGTACAAAGAAGGAACGTAACTTAAGGCACACATCCTTGGGACATGACAAAAGTTGAAAATAAACAAGAAAGTAGGACACTAAGCACACTATGACGTATACATATATTGCCTTAACTCCTCAGTGGGTAAGGGATGAAGTGAACGAACTGCAGAAAGACAACCCAGAGAGATGCACACAAGGCCTAAAGTTTCTCGAATACGATTAAGATGGTGAACACTACGAAGGAACAAAGCAGACTGAATGGTGACACCCGTAGTAAGAAATAATTTAACTTTCTTACGAACGACAGGTTTCCTGCTACAGGTGGTCTACCACCTTCACTCTTGAAAAGTCGGAGAGCATAATGCATGATGCAATACATATATTGGAAAATGTGCGCAGGAAATAAGTAAATTGGTTATAGAAAAAATGTGAAATAGGCTTTTAGGCAATTTCTGTACTTGAAGTAGCTTAACAATACACAAAAATTATATAATTCTTACACGTACATTAAAATTGGAGTACAACTGGAGTACTAGTGCTGTGTTTTATTACTCCTATAAGCTCTTTTTATGTTAAGAGGTCATTATTAGATATTAAATATATTATTGACAGAATAATCAGAATAATTCCAAAATTTAAAAACAAATTAAATGCCTTGCACTCACATGTTTTATGTACACACTCTAGTTAAAGGAATGACTACAAGTGGCAATTCTTGTGCCTACTTCATTTTAATGCACCAGAATGAATGGTTTTCCTTTCCTTAATAATTCTAACTCTGTTTTCAGACAGATTTTCATTGCGGACCAAGAACATAGTTGTTTTTTCATAAATCTATAGACATTGATTATTACTTCTCGCGTTTGTGAATGTAACACCTTATTTCCTAGCCTGCTGCTATAAGGTGCCATTTCTATTTGCTCTCTTGGAACCGGGAGACACGCGCAACTCGCAGTTGTTTACTTGCAACTGTCCTGCCCTCCCCTCCAGTGGCAATCCTCTGAAATAAACTCGTCCAGATTCCATTGAGCATAACCACTTCTGTGAAGATATACTAATGCACATGTACGTGCTCTTAATGACACAATATCAGATAACTTACGGATTAGGCTCACTATAGAGCTTCATCCGTTTTCAAAAATTCCAACAGATTCGGAGTTCAAGTTCCCATTCCCTCTCACGAGTGTTATACATGTAGTTAGTATCATAGACATAATAATTGAAAGATGTTACTCCAATACGACTCAGTGAGTAGTATGTTAAAAGTTTGATAAGTAAAATGCTTCAGTTAATATGCAATTAGCTTATATCAGCATATAAGCTTCAACATTTTCTGTTTCCAATGTGACAACTTCGACGTATTTTCAGAAACGTAGTACAATATGATGCTGCTGCCATCTATATGTTGAGAATCTCTTTCGCAAAGGAGTTAGGACATCTACCGGTTAACAGCTGCAACTACGAAGTACACGAGAAAGCTTTTGCCTTCCTACGAACGACTTAACGAGGAAAGACGGCATATGAAGATCCTTTTCTAGAGATGACCATATTCCATACAAAGAAGCTCGAAACGAGAATTTTCAGTGAAACCAGGCTATCTAATTTTTGAGTGAAATGAAATACCTTTCCTTACTACTATATACGTGGTAGAGAAAGATAATATATATATATATATATATATATATATCTTTGTAATTTAAGTCCTCCAACGTTAAGTCATATCGTACGATGAACGGAATGGGTGAAATGATGCTCAAATGAACCCGGGGTCCATGGAGCTTGGAGTTACCAGACATTCGTCTCTCAGGATAAGGGAAAACCCCGGAAAAATCTTATCCAGTTAACCATCCCTGACCGAGATTCGAACTCGGGACCTCTTGAACGTGAGGCAGGCATGCTAACAACACGCTACCGAGGCGGGCAGAAAAAATAAATCTGAGGTATTACAATCACATGACTTTTTCGACTAATAGTGTACAAACTACTTAGGTAAACGCCTACTCCTCTATCTACTTCATGTTAAGAGAGTTAAACTTTATTTTACCGCCGATTTTCTTGTAAGTAGAAGGGAATTGGGGTACAAGATAGACAACGGAGGTGGAGATCTCAACCTCGGCGACCAACACTGGGGCTAAAAACTCGGGAGTAGAGGATGAAGTTACAGCCGCTGAGGAGGCTAGGGTACAAGCCACGTAGTCACGCGGAAATCCTTAATAGTTACAGCAGTACCAACACTCCAAGTCCAGTGTCGACAATTGCGGGCGGACGTTTCAGCGTGGCTCTCTGTTAATCCTTATCCTCCGGATGAGCGGAGTGGTTTCTGACCGCTGTATGTGTAAATGTAGTTACCAGCCACACCGGGGAATTCAAATCTATATTTGTTAAAATTCGTGCCCTGTGCTAGGGCATTTGAACATCATGCATTTGGACTTTGTTTGTAAATAATTTTCTGTTTCAAAATTGTTGTAATTTTCTCGGATTTCAGTGTAGGGAGTTATATCAAATCACTAATATGTTTAGTAGTGCTCAATACAATAATCTTATAAATGAGTGTATCTCTCTTAAATACATAATTCTATTTATGCAAAAGAATATTAGGAATATAAACAACTCTCAGTAACAAAGATGACCTAAATGGTGCCCCTTAGGCTTTATTCAAAGCTGGCACATTTTGAACACACCAAAGAACTCTGAGAAGCTTCTATTTCTGAAATCTGGGAAAATACACAGAAGAGATGACTAATTCTGTTCTTCAAGACATGGTGCATTGTTGCAGAACCTTTAACTTTCTGCTTTTGCATATATTAATCACATGTATGTTTCATCTTCAGGGCGAGCAAGGCCGAACTGTTCTTCTGTTGTCAGAAGTATGTATATTGTAATGTGAAGCAGATACTTTCTATTGCTTTCCACGCCTGCTTATATCCCTTCTAACACTTTCTGGTTTAGAGCTGCAGGTGAAAGAATTTAATTTTTCCTCCTATGGAAACGATATGTTTAATTAATTTTAAGATTATATATTTTATTTGTTTGTAATTTTCTGAGGCAGTTGAATTTGCCTCAGATAGGAACCTAAGACAAATATGTCCTATAAATGTTCCTTACACTATATTATACTATATTATATAAAATTACATTTTATTTTCATTATTTATATTTATACTATGAAAAGGTGACAGTTTTGAAAAATGAAAATGTTATATCGTATTTCGGATCACATGCACAATTTAGCAGTCCCATGGCCTAAATAAGCAAACATTTATTTGATTCTGAGCATACGTTTTGACACATAATGTTAAATAATTTAGAAGCTATTTAATTTTAATTATTTGGGAACAATGTAATTTTTTTTCAGACTTGATTTGATGACTATAGCCGATTCCACGCACTTTACCTTTAGGTTCTGAAACAGACGTTCCTCTCAGAAAGCTAAGTCCGCAAGTAGTTAAAGGTCTACGATGCGGAACATTCTAAATCCAGATACTCTATATACCTATTAGTTTTGTTATATGCAGCGTTCCGCGGCCATTATGTAAATTAATGCTTTATTTTAGCTCACTTATCACGTGTGCATTCGAAAGTGTGGTTTAAACAAATATGTGCCTACCAACCACAGACCTCATAGCCATCGTCGCTAAAGCGTATGTCTCTAGCGTTCCGCCGCGTAAGATGTTCGCGAGTGTGAGCCCCGCTTTAAGCATGGGTGTTTATGTGTATAGTGAATATTGGTTAATCTAGGAAAACAGATTAGAAAACAAACGGAAATTATGAAAAATCGATTAAATAAGAAAAAAAATATGCATTTATATACGTAGATACATATTTTCCTTGGTAAATATAAAAAAGAAAAGAAAATCGGCAGTAATATTTTTCTTGTCATCGAATGTTATAGCAGCAATATATCCCATTTTAGGAAGAAAAAATCGTCACATCTCTCTGTTTACTAGATCTGCACTCAGAAGAATACAGCTTCACAGGTTTTGCAAATAATCATTAATAAATTAATAACATCACCGGAGTTTCCACAAACGAAATCTTCACAAACATGGGATATCTTGGAAATGCGTTTGACTCTTACTAAAACGACATATTGGATTAAAACTGGTTTTCTGGTGTGCCACACCTCGTTGCTTGCTTCACTTTAATTTATTTTTTAAATAGTTACCTCCATTGAGGCATCTGAAAAATGCAGTAGGACGCAGAAGTGTCAAAGTTTTCCCACCAAGTGGGCTAAACGGATTATAGCTAAGCTTTCAAATTTCATGCATCTGTTTACAGTATTTTTAAAAATAGTTACTTCCTTTTGTATAGTGATTTATGCTTGTTATAATAACAAGGACCCCTTTAATATGTTTTGCGTATTTTTTGTGAGTTGAAGGATACAGAGAATCTCACATAATGTATTGTCACCCAATTATCGGAAAGCACGACCAACGACAGCTGAGTAAGGGACCAGAGGTAATCGGACCACACCCACCCATTAATCTCAGTCACTAACTGAGGGGATGATTAGGGAAGTGTCACTGGTCGCTGGCCGCCTCTTCCCCCTTGCCCTGCTGTCTGGAACCTTCGCAGTAATTCACTGAAACGAGAGACTTCTGGAAAACAGTGATATTCTTATAAAAAGGGCTGCATTAACGTAATTGCGAGTGCAAGTGGAACTATAACGGACGAACTGGTGAATTGTAAGTGTGTGCATTACGTAATTCTGTGTAATCGGCAAGTGCTCAACATTAATTCGGTGGAAATAAAGAAAATTTTTGAGTGGTGCAATCGGACTTTTAATTTCACGAACCCACAAAGTCACAGTATTGAGAATATAAAGCATTTCTGATCTGTTTCCCAGAAATTTTCAGCTTTAAGTTTTCTTATATACAAATACATTTTGAACAACCATTAGATGTGCTCTAGTAAAAGATAAAATGTCAAGAAACCACCAGCATTTACCTCTTTGAAGGCGAAACATCTACTTACCTTATGTCCTTTTGAATACCCGTGCAATATTATGATCATGTAGTTTAAGGTTTACCCCCTTCAGATAGCAGGGAGGGTACTGTATTCCATTCTAAAACTTGACTCCAAGATTTCAAAAGAAACACCGCCTTTAAGATTCTCTGAATCAAAATAAATATCTATTTTGCCAAAGTTGCTTACGTAGGCTTCTGTGTACCTGTGTACATTTGTGCGAAAAGTGAGTAGCATAACTTGAAAATGAAAACAAACCTGGTATATAAGATGAACATCTTCCAGGGACGTGACACCAAGATTTTATAAAACTTTGAAACTGAAAAATTGGCAATAGGGATTTTGTTTGAATGCCAGAGGTTGAAGTTGTTATCGTGAGAAGTACAAGTTTTTTATTGATTTTTTCAGATTGTCATTAGGTATGAGTTTTGAAGGACTATTAACATTAACAGAGAAAAAGACCTGAATATACAAGAAGTTGTATACCTCTTAAGGCATATGATTTAGGCAAAGTACATTATTTATGATAGGCACCATTTCTGACATATTAAAAGATATTTGTGTTAATTTTAAAGTACTTGTATACAACGTTTAGTCTGTCACTATCATAACGAAAATTAAAAGCCATACCAGAGCGACCAGTACAATGAAGTTTTGGTTACCATTCAGAATATCCGCTGCTTCGCATTTCTCCTTGCATATTTTAGGAAAAAACCCTCGTATGCGTATATATAGAAATATCCGCCTCGGTTAACCCCAGGCAATTTATTTTTTGATTCTCTTATTTTTTTAAAATAAACAATAACCAATTTCAACTGCTTCATTAAGATGATATAATCTTTGGAGTTAGGATTGTAGATCTTCTGAATTATAATGAAACCATTTAACCGGCATTTAGTGTTTCTTCGAAACCTTTGTTATGAGTCAAATTTTTTGAAGGCAACAACGCATTCAAGTAGAACTCTTCTAAGTATTATTTTTGACAATAGATCGGCATTATAACTTTATTTTAGATGATATTTCGTAGCTAAGTCTGCTTTATGTTCCCCTATAGTTCCATCATACCAAAATGTCGTTTTCATGGACATTTTATACTTCTTTATATACTCAATAATTTCCTAATCTTTAGTCAGCCACAGTGTCACTATGAGTCACTGTAATTCCTGTATGTTCTGTATTGAAACGGTGTGCAAGTATGAAGTTCAAAATTAGAATTTTCTAAACAGGAATTTCCACATCTGTTCAATGTGGCCTTCTTCCGATCAGCTTAATCCTGTTTGTGTAATGCTAATGGTTATCTCGGAGATCCTTTAACGAAATACATAACGACAACCTGGCTTATTTTTTGAGTGTCAGTAATTCAACTGTAAGTTATAAAACATTTAACTATTAAAATTCAATGCAATATCCGAAATTATATATAAGCAGAAATACAAACCAGTAGTTTTATCTTTTATCATCAATGCTAAGCACTCATGGACAGTATTTCATTCCACAAAAAAATTTCACCATAAATGCAGGTTTTAGGACCCTGCACCGCAAAGGAAGGACCTTGAGAAAAAGGTCAGGGAATCTAATCGAACTTAAAATCCCAAAGAACACGTTGTTCAAATGGCAAACTTTGTGTACGTAAGCTCAGCATGGTGCATCGATTCGACAAGGAGCTTTCTAGCGGATTTTC
>JAUKNK010000125.1:2160000-2165000 GCA_030765055.1 Mantis religiosa
AATTTAAGAGCTATGTGATAGATATGGAGATGCTTTAGGGCTTGGTCGTATGCATGGTAGCCAAGAGGTAAAACACATGTGTCTCGTAAGTGACACAACATGAATTCGAATGCTTGCTATGCGTGTTTCTTTTTATTATCGTCACTTAAACGCAATGCTTTATGTTTTTCTTGCAGAAGATATATAATAATATTTTAAACTCATTCATTTATAAAAACACAAATAACATAATTTAGTTAACTGATGGAAATCAATCATTTTTTCACACTAGCTGTATATAGGCTAAGGTTTTTGATAGATAGAGTCATCATGACAGTTGACCATGGTAGCTCTATGGGTTAGAGCGACTGCACAGAAAGCAGAAGATCTGTGGTTCAAATCCCGGCCAAGGCGTTGAATTTTTAATGTTGACTCTATGTAACAAATAACATATTCTTATCTTTTTCAAAATAAATGCAATATTATTAGAAAATTCCCGCAATTTTGGTTGTGTCTACACTCAGGCTTATTCATCTGTTATGAATGTTGCTTCTAAGTATCCTTTCGTGAATATTTCATTGGCATTTGGTCTCATCCATGCCCTGCAGAATGAGGCAGTAAGTAATAGAAGCAGAGGGTTTGCACAGCCAATAGTAAGTTAATTTCCATTTTTATTTCGTTTAACATATAAATGAAACATTTATTTGAGTTAGTTTAAAGACAGAGTAATCTTTCAGAGCATAAATGTCATAAAATAAAGTAAACCTTAGCAATTAGAAGTCACATTACAATGTACATAATACGCATTTCGTGTTTCTACAATACAAAATAAAAATGATGTCTGGGATTCAAACTGATAAAATGCGCAATAAAATTAAGAGCAGAGCTTCCTGCTTAAAATTTGAGCACTGGACAGATTATGAACGGAGCGACGTGTGTATTTGCCAAGGATTTTACTTGCAATAAATTACAATAACACACAACACATCTTCGTAATCCGTCCTGAGCCATGGAACCTCACGCCGACAGCTCAGGACAGAGTGGTGTTAAAGTGATATGCTAAACTTAATAAAGTTCCAACACCTTTTGATTTAAAAAATTGCTTTAAAACATACTATAAACATAAACCCATAAGATACAAAGACAAAAATCGCTCTGATATGCTCAATTAAACGACTTTTTTTCTCGCATACAAGTATTTATTCCTTGCATACTCTCTTAGTATCCAACATTCGTGGTGTTAGCTCTAACGCAATAAAAGCCAATAGGATCTAAGCTATAACCAAAGAATATCAATAAAATTGCTTATTAAGCTTTTAAATAATAACGAAATTTCATTGGGTTCTAAGAAGTTACCTACAGAGACATCTGCACAGATAAACACGTCACTTCATGAGTCGGCAGGCAGTCCCGCTCCTAGCGGAAATAAATGTAAGTAGCACATCGTAATACGACAATCGGCTTTGGTGACATCTCATCCTATATCTTTCCCCGTCATACATTAAGAATTGCTCTAAAGAATTCAAACAGTGTATAAGGAACGTGGAGGTGCCGTTTGAGGTAAAATGAAGTTTATTTAGGTTACTTCCATACTTTTCATGTTTCTCTCTCTTCCTATCTGTCTCTTTCTTTCTCTCTCTCGTTCTCTCTCTCTTTCTCTCTTTATCTCTCTCTCCCACACACACACACACACACACATACACACACACTATCCTGGACATTGCAAGTCACCTTTTCGGAATAGGTAAAAGGACACAATCTGAATTTTCAGAACCATTTTAATAATGCAGTTGTTGAAATCGCAATTGGAACATGGATTTTCGCATATTAGCTATAAGTTTTAAATGCTATAATTATAGTTTATGAATTACCCATTTCTGTAATCCAGCGGAGCTGATGATAGCTGGTTCATATTTCTGTGAATGTCACGACAAGGGACAGTTCGTCACTGTCAGTGTCTTCATCACCAGAATGTTGCAAGTTTATTATGATGTGGTCTAAACTCTCGTCAGGTGCTATTTCTTTCCAAAAGTGGTCTTCTTATAGTTTAACTGCATGTCTCATGCAGCTTTCCCACTCTTTTGTTACCATATCAATAGCTTTGTGAACAAGTCGTTTGCTGTCAGTCAGTTTAAACATGTTATATCTGTTTTCAGTATAATTTAAATAACAAGAAGGCATTTTGTTTCATAGATTAAAAATAAATTTTAAATAAAAATTTTGGTTCATTACAAAAGAAAGAAGTGAGGGGAAGAAAGAGAGCGAAAAAGGATCAGAAAAGAAAATATGGTGCGAAAGAAAGAACAATCTTCTCATGAAACTTGTAAAAAAGGTAACTAAAGCTTCAAAAGCAGAAAATATGACGACAAAGTGCCCAATAAAATTAATACCTTTATGTTCGGAGTTTGATATTTAGAATTTGAATACTTGACAAGTCATGCAAGGACCGACGAGTGCATTTGGCAAGGATGTAACTTGCCGTAGGTTACAATTATACACAAAGTATCGAACTAATCCGGCCTAACTCTGCAAACCTCACGACAAAAGTTCATGACGGAAGTGAGCAATAATCCAACTGATATGGATGGGGGGAACTCTTCAGCATCTTGGCACCTCTAGCATAAAATGTATATTTTTTAACTACATCCGCTATCCATATCTGCACTTAAAGCTCCACGCGATGCTGAGTGGACACCGTTTTAGTACCAAGGTCATCAAAACCGAACTCTCTTGAGATTACATCCAGGCATACTTGTGGTCAGGAAACCTGAATAAGTAAACATTCCAGCTCCCATGCGATGGTGCATGGTATTAAAGTGATGTGATGTAATAAAACAAAGTTCCAACAAAACATTTCCAAATAAGTGCAACCAATAAGGTCAAGGTATCATAGAAAAGACGAAACTCTTAAAGGTATACACATTTCAAAAGATTTCCACTCCCGCAAACAACTACTTATACCTTCCGTACTCCCTTAGTATGCATCATTCGTGGTGTTTGCTCAACGAGACACTAGCCAATTAGATCTAAGCTATATCCAAAGAATATAATTACAACTGGCTATGAAACTATCTAAATTATAATTAATATTTATTTGCGATCTAAGCAAGTACGTATGGCGGCATCTGGACGGCCTGACACGTTACTTCGTGAATGGGCACACGGTCGCTCACATAGCGGAAGACAATGAAATTAACACGTCACACGAGGACCGGAATGTGGTGACATCTAAACTTATTTCTTTCTCCCTTATACCGCAAGCATTGCTAAAACGCATTCAAATACTGTATAAGGAGCATGGACATGACATTTGAGCTAAAATGAAGTATTCTCCTTGCCATAAACAACCAAGAAAATATAAAATGTATACTTGCAGTTAGGTTTTCGTAATATACTGGTACAGGCACATTTTAACTAGACAGACCTATTGAGATTTGATTTATGCAGGTACCTGAAGTTGATTTTTGAAATGCTTAACTTAGTTTGTGAGATAGAATTCTCCGACTGATGTTATAAAGGATAATGGCCCAAACAGGCTGACTGCTGGAGAAAGTTCTTGATATGGAAGTGTGCAACGAAAAGCAAAAGAAAATTGCAACGCAAAGCAAGTATAATTAAGTAATAGTACACATCAAGAGGTTGTGAAGGAAACACCTTTATTTAAAAATTGTATAATCCCAGAGAAAATTATTATTTGTATTATTATTATTATTATTATTATTATTATTATTATTATTATTATTATTATTATTATTATTATTATTATTATTATTATTATTATTATTATTATTATTATTATTATTATTATTATTATTATTATTATTATTATTATTATTATTATTATTATTATTATTATTATTATTATTATTATTATTATTATTATTATTATTATTATTATTATTATTATTATTATTATTATTATTATTATTATTATTATTATTATTATTATTATTATTATTATTATTATTATTATTATTATTATTATTATTATTATTATTATTATTATTATTATTATTATTATTATTATTATTATTATTATTATTATTATTATTATTATTATTATTATTATTATTATTATTATTATTATTATTATTATTATTATTATTATTATTATTATCATTATTATTATCATTATTATTATCATTATTATTATCATTATTATTATCATTATTATTATCATTATTATTATCATTATTATTATCATTATTATTATCATTATTATTATCATTATTATTATCATTATTATCATTATTATCATTATTATCATTATTATCATTATTATCATTATTATCATTATTATCATTATTATCATTATTATCATGATTATCATGATTATCATGATTATCATGATTATCATGATTGTCATTAATATTATCATGATTATCATGATTGTCATTAATATTATCATGATTATCATGATTGTCATTAATATTATCATGATTATCATGATTGTCATTAATATTATCATGATTATCATGATTGTCATTAATATTATCATGATTGTCATTAATATTATCATGATTATCATGATTGTCATTAATATTATCATGATTATCATGATTGTCATTAATATTATCATGATTATCATGATTGTCATTAATATTATCATGATTATCATGATTGTCATCATTATTACCATGATTATCATGATTGTCATCATTATTACCATGATTATCATGATTGTCATCATTATTACCATGATTATCATTATTACCATCATTATTACCATGATCATCATTATTACCATCATTATTATCATGATTATCATTATTACCATCATTATTATCATGATTATCATTATTACCATCATTATTATCGTGATTATCATTATTACCATCATTATTATCGTGATTATCATTATTACCATCATTATTATCGTGATTATCATTATTACCATCATTATTATCGTGATTATCATTATTACCATCATTATTATCGTGATTATCATTATTACCATCATTATTATCGTGATTATCATTATTACCATCATTATTATCGTGATTATCATTATTACCATCATT
>JAUKNK010000125.1:2170000-2205000 GCA_030765055.1 Mantis religiosa
TATTATTATTATTATTATTATTATTATTATTATTATTATTATTATTATTATTATTATTATTATTATTATTATTATTATTATTATTATTATTATTATTATTATTATTATTATTATTATTATTATTATTATTATTATTATTATTATTATTATTATTATTATTATTATTATTATTATTATTATTATTATTATTATTATTATTATTATTATTATTATTATTATTATTATTATTATTATTATTATTATTATTATTATTATTATTATTATTATTATTATTATTATTATTATTATTATTATTATTATTATTATTATTATTATTATTATTATTATTATTATTATTATTATTATTATTATTATTATTATTTTACTTTACTTTCACTTTCACTTTCAAATGACAGAACTCGCTTTCAAATCGAGTCCAATTACCACTTTCCGATTCATTAGCCACGGCTTCTTTTATGTCTCCATGCAATGTTCCAGAAACTAGTGCAATGTTCTCTAATCTTGAAGACGGCACCAGACGAAAGACGAACCTTCCAGTCATCTATCTTTATCTGTTTCTGCCAATTTTTATATCCGCAGTACTCTGTCTGTCCCTTTGTTCGCGCCAGCCGCAACAGTGCGATCGGCGACAGTATTAAAATGAGAGTATTTCTGGTAGTAAATCTTTATTTTCTGCGTATTCCAAGATAACAAAATTGAAAATAACAAAACACTGCCAATAATCAAATTCTTCTAGGAGCACAAAAGATCAGTAATTAAAGACTAGAGGTGGCGTTGGGTGTCTTCAATCTCCCACATCCTCCTCTTTAAATTGTCAACTCAGTCTTACACAACGGATACCTGTTCATTCAATAAGAATATATCATATATGTTTGCAGATGTAGTTTCCCAGCCCGTTTCAAAAAACAAAAACTACACACTTGGTACTCTTGGTTCCATTCATCCTGACCTTATAGTTTTA
This sequence comes from Mantis religiosa, assembly GCA_030765055.1. Lineage (NCBI taxonomy): Eukaryota > Metazoa > Arthropoda > Insecta > Mantodea > Mantidae > Mantis > Mantis religiosa. The sequence goes on from JAUKNK010000125.1 coordinate 2,170,962, forward strand.
GGTGACACTTGAGAGCGGGCATGTACATAGCAGAAAGGATTATATTTAGATCGTTCTACCTTTGTTGTTCGACCAGCTAGTTGGCAACTGAGTGTTTAGGTCAAAATACAAAAGTTCATTTTTTACAATATATCAGGCTCATTCTGACATGTTTCTTAAACGTGTACATATAAACAAGTACTCACACCACTTGGTGGCCTCCTTTTTTCTGTTTGTATTCTTTAAAGTATTCTGAATCCCTTTGTACTAATCGGAAGGATCCTCGTTATACCAAAATTTGTACATTTTCTTGTAGACACGCTGTGGGGGAAATCGGGCATCCCGGAGAAAGCCCGCCCCGTTTTCCCTGTTTTCCGCCTCAAATCTCACTCCGGCTGAATACTTATAACACATGTTAAAAAGAAGAATAATCATTTAATGTTTGAGAAACATATTATGTATTGCAAAGTTCAAGATATTCAAGTACAGCAGCGCGTTCGCTCACTCCGGTGTTTGACAAAAACTGTCTTCTAACGAGATCAAAATTGTTTCTGTAGTATGAATTTGTCCATGATTTATCGCTTATCTGATGGCCCAAGGTGTGGATGCTGCAGTACGTAAGTGTACCACATTTCTTATTTGCGACCTTTTCTGTTTTAGATGTATGACGTTCACATACACATACACACTCGTAGATGTTTCTGTAAATTCTTTTTGTAGTATTAGAGGACCTCAAAACGTGTTTCCATTGAAATACCGTTGTCAAGTATTTTGGGTGGAATGTAATACCTTCAAACATGGGCTACAATTGATTAAAACTATACGAAATGTTGCAAACTATTTCATTTAGTGTGGAGAGATTGTGTGAAGGAACCCTCGTCTCATATCAGCATTCTTTAATTAACAACAAAGTTTGAAATGTAAGCAGTTTTTTTATATATATTTTAGTTATTCCGTTCACTTGCTCTCACTTAACTTGTTAAGTCTTTCCTTTGATGTGCAGGCTGTCTCAAAATCGGCATTTTCTGTGAAATTGTTCAGTAAACATTTTAGTTAAAAACACAATACTTACTATAGGTAAGTGCCGATCATTGACAGTAAAAGGTATTTAAGACGAGTGAATTATATTCCTGTCGATGTTAACGTTGTGCTAGGAAAGGCCCCATTGGTTTCCGAGTATTTATCCTTCGGTAACACTCGGCTATGAAGTAATTGTGAACATCAAATTGAATATTAATAGTTGAATATTTCATAATTTATAGTTTCATTGTTAAGGCACTCAAATAAGCCAAACAAATATTTGTTTCCGAACAGAGTCTCCAAAACCCATCTGCAATACACAGGCCAGAATTAAGCTTTTCATAAGAAGACCATACTGAACATTTTTAGAATTGTATGAAGTCCAAACAACTTAACTCATGGATGAAAGCAAACTTAATAAGAATGTTCAACAGCTTTCGCGGATTGATACTAGGGTTCTAAATCCATTAATTTTTCAAAAAACTGCTCTAGCGATTTTCATTGCTCTACCTACCAGAATTATTGGGTGTTCGCATAATTAATAATAAGATAAACACTGGCGCGACAGCCCTAAGAGGACCAAGACCTACCAATCTGACTGCCGGCCTCACGCCCACCTACAGACGGCAGAGGTGGGCAATCATCCAACCGAATCGGGGAGATGTGGTTAGCATCTCGGCATCCCTCAGACGGAGCGTTTGTCTTCGTGACCAGGGCCGCTTACCTACCGTAAGCTCCTGACTTTACTCACGATGCTGAGCGGCCCCGCTCCTATACCCGAAACTTACAAATCGCTCCCCATGGGTGGGATCGACACCGGGCCGCTTTCCGTGACCAGGAACCAAGGTATGCTGACTTAGCCTACTACGCCACGGCGCAGGACCTCTTAATAGCTAGAGACCATCCTTTTTGTTTTATTAATTCTAGAATATCATTATCTGGTAGATACTTCGTAAATGATTTACACTGAATCATTTAAATTTCGGCCTGTGAATTACAGCTAACACAGGAAGAATCTTATTTTTTACATGCATGATATGTCCTTCCATGTGAGCGTACTGTCTAGAATCAAACCTAGATATGTGATTTTTGTTACTCTTTCAATCACTGCGTTATTAACATGTATCTTGTTATTTACTACTGGTACGTGTGATCTTTTATGAAATAACATACATTTTGTTTTACAGACATTTAATGTTAACTTGTTGCCCTTAAACCAGCTATTCAATGCATTCAGGTCTTGCTGTATGTCATATATCAGCTGGTGCTCAGAGTTATCTATATATAACAAACATATATCATCAGCAAACATAGTTAATGTACCATTTAGTCTTAAACATCCTATGTCATTTATTAAAAATTAGGAATAATATAGGACCTAATACAGAACCTTGTGGAACACCATGATGAATTACTGATAGAGAACTGGAAATGTTGTTCATATTTACAAATTGTTTCCTATTACTGAGATAATTCTGAAACCAGTTGAGAGGAAGTCCTCTTTCACCAGCACACCCAAGTTTATTTAGTAATAAAGTATGATCTATAGTGTCAAAAGCCTTTTTTCGGTAAATAAATAAACCAGCAGCTAAACGATTTCTAGCCAGAGCTCTTTGAATAGGTACGAGCATATCTACCGTGGCAGCAAGAGTACTAGATTTGTTAATAAATCCATACTGATGATTGTGAAAAAAGTTGTGCTTTTGTGCTAAATTTTACTACCTTTTCCAGAATTTTGGCAAATACAGGAATAATACTTATTTGTCTGTAATTATCCATAATTACTCTATCACCTGTCTCATAAATTGGGACAACTCTTGTGATTTTAAAACCATCAGGTACTGAACCTGAACTGAGTGATTAACAGTGATTAATAAAGGTTAAAATGTGTGGAACTAAACTGTGCTTGCACTTTGTTAACAATTCATTTGATAAAATATTATCTGTTTTATTACCTTTGTTTCTTATTGTTGTTATCATTTTTAGAACCTCATTATTATCTGTTGGATATAGAAAAAGACTATTTGCTACAGAACTATAAGGTGGTGGAGTATATTGTGTAGTTATACATATCTTCACTAACTGATCAGCTATATTTACAAAGTATTGGTTAAAAAATTCACATATTTCTAATTGATTTACTATTTTTTGATTACCTACCATTATTGTTTCTATCTGATTGCAATGTACTGGGGTTTTATTTCTTAAGATTCCATTTATTGTCATCCATACCTTTTTTGGATCATAGGAGTTATTCAGTTTATTTCAGTAATATGCTTGTTGAAGTTCCCTTTTCATGTTAGTTACTTCATTTGCACACATTTTGTACGGTTCAATTCCTATGGGAGAGGGAAATTTGCATTTTGTTTTGCTATACAGTAAGTTTTTCTTTTTAACTAGAGCCAAAAAGTTACTATGAACCCATGGTTTATGTGTCAGTTTATTTGACACAACCTTTCTGCACCTGTAGGAGCAGACTGAAACCCCTTCCTTTATAAACTGCAATAATGAGTTATAATGTTCATTAGGGTCATTTGTGACACAGTTAAATCCAGTATTTTGTATAAATAAGGAAAGTCTATTATGATTATTAGTGTTAAATTCTTGAATTGACATTCTGGTATTGATATACTTATCATGAAGGGCCTTGCAAAGATGGTCTTTTATGTCGATTATAAGTATGTTATTGTCATTGATATCAGCATTATGTTAGATATAGATATTGGGGTATCATTGTTATTGATAAGTACATGGCCAATTAGTGTAGCTGAGCTACTGCCTATTCTTGTTGGGTATATTTTATTACCTTGTACAAAATTGAAACTTGTAATTAGTGTATTATAGTTATCAAGACCTTTAATCTGAGTGAGGTAATTAATATTTACATCGCCTATGATCATGGCTGATTTTGCAAGCTTCTTACACAGTACAGTTCCCATATCAGTGATAAATTTGCCAGTATTTTGATCGTTAGGATTATAAACTGCAATGATATCAAGAGCTATTAGATCCCTTTTCAGGTTTATGTGCAGGATACTGTGGACACTGTTTACTATGTTTTGTACCGACGTTTTCCATACATCTCTAATATACACTGAAATTCCATCTCCTGTCATTTTCCTTATAATATGATGTGCATTAAAAAATTTTATATTAAAAAAGTTAATTATGTTTTCCTTGAGCCAGTTTTCTGCTATAACAATCACATCTACTTTAGTTATTGTTGCCACAAGAAGCTCAATATCATCTAATTTGTTTAGAATGGACCTAGCATTCAGGTACACAGTTCTTACCTTTGGGCTCGGTTGAGATCTTGTAATGTTTAAATAATCATCTACAGAATCATATTTGAACTCACCTATAATGTTATCACAATCACTTATGAAAGGTACAAACATTGCACTTCATCACAAAATAGAAACCTAAGACACTGCACTTCACTTAGCTTCTCTTGTTTCGTTCTGCACTGCTGCTGTGGTTTTTGTATCATTTGAGGTTATCTTATTTTCATATGTCAGAAGGTGATTCTTCCCCATGATCCTTATTGAAGGTTCAAACTGTTTTTCTCGTATGAAGATTTTGCCATCCCTGGATCACGCTCCTACTATCTTCCCTTCTCTCCTTATATCCCCTGTTCTTTTTGCTATGCAATCATCGAGAGCCGTCAGTTAATCATTGACGAAAATTAGTTGAGGGTGTCCAGGTGTTCCTGTCGTGCTTAATTTAATTCGGAGGACCACCTTGATTTTAGCAGAAATCAAGGAAACTGATTTTGTGGACTGTACTCGATAGAGCTGTATTCATATCACTAGATAAATTTATTGCACACGCTGCATTTCTTATGTGAATAATCATGAAGAAGACAACAATACATTTACTATTTTAAATAAACTAAAATGGTTCTTTCATTGGAACAAACGCTGCATGCAACCACACAACCAAGCACATCACATGTCTCTACATGTCTCCAACATGTCTGCAACTAAAACCGGAAGAAGACTATTTTCATGCGCGCTGGCTAGTCACATGACCACCTGGCCGCATAGCCGGCGCCAAGTGAAATATTCATGCGCCCGACAAACAAATGACGATCATGGCGCAAACATACTGGGGCCCAAAAAACTGAACAGTTTTTTAATTTAACATAGGCACACTTTGAAAAATATTACTGTTCTTGAACTGACAGAGGACACAGTTTCACAATGGGACGCCTATATTCAACCTTAGAAGTTCGCACTGTAACTACCCGCACTAAACCATCACCACCAGGATGAGTCTCAGTGATGATTCCAAGTTCCCAATGCAGAGGAGATGAATTGTTTTCCATTAGCAGGACCATGGTGTCTGCCTTAACATTTTCACTTGCACTGGACCACTTTTTCCTCTGCTGGAGTGAATGTAGATAGTAGGTTGACCACCGCCGCCACAGATGTTGTAGACGATCTTGGAAATGTTGCCATTTCTGGAACTGATTCAGGTTGTCAGAACAAGATAATGGCATGGAAGTTAATGGTTCTCCAATGAGGAAATGACCTGAAGAAGGGTAGGAATTATCAAAAGGATCATCAGTAAGGCGTAGCAATGGACGAGAGTTCAAGCAACCCTCAATTTGAATTAATAATGTGGTTAATTGTTCATAGGTCAGTACTTGTGTACCCATTACTCTACGAAGATGATATTTCATAGATTTCATTGCAGCCTCATGTAATCCTCCAATGTGAGGTGAACTGGGTGGTATAAAATGCCATGTGCATTCATTAGATGAAGCGTAGTCTTGTACAATCTCTTGGTGCTTGCGAGATTGCAAAAGCATTCTAAGTTCGATAAGTTTGTTGTTAGCACCTACAAAATTTGTGCCATTGTCACTTAGGATTTTTTTACACAATCCTCGTCTAGCTGTAAACCTTTGTAAGGCAGCAACAAAAGCATCAGAAGTCATGTCTGAAACCAACTCAATGTGAATTGCCTTTGTGGATAAACAGACAAAGTTAGCTATGTAGGCCTTCACCTGACTCTTGCTGCGAGGCGAGCCATAACGTAGGAACAATGGACCAGCGTAATCAACTGCAACTAGTAGGAAGGGTCTCGCTGGAGTCACTCTGTAGGTAGGTAGATTGCCCATTAATTGTTGAGCTCCCTTAGCCTTGAGTTTGAAGCACGGCAGGCACTTGTGTAGGACTGACTTTAGAGTTTCTCCTATTCTCCGTATCCAATACCGTTGTCGAAGAGAAGAGGTAAGTAGCTGATTGGAAGCATGCAAAAGTTTAACATGTTCACTTTCAATAATTAGTTTGGTAAGATGATGCTTAGGAGGTAAGATGAGCTGATGTCTTGACTGGAAGGTAATTTCAGCCTTGTGAATTCTCCCCTCTACTCGGAGTAAACCTTCATCATTGACAAATGGATGCAAAGATTTCAATGAGCTTTTAGTAGGAACGTGTCCTTTAACATTAAGTTCTGTTAACTCTGTAATATAATCTGATTGTTGAGAAAGTTTAATGCCGCAGTTCAATGATTGTTGAAGCTCAAGTGCTGAGAGAGGACCTTGCCGTCTCGTGTTGCTGTTTCTACAGTTGAATGCAAATCTCAGCATGTATGCTGTGACTCTCTGCAGGCGTAACAATTTTGAAAAACGAGAAATGAGATCATTACTTTCTGTAGTGACCATCAAGCATGCAGTAGTGCGGTGCTCAGTGGCATTTTGAATATCTAATCGTTTGGGTTGTTCTGGCCAAGATGCAAAGGGTTGTGAGATCCAATTAGCACCTTTCCACCACAAGTCATTTGAGACAAGAGATTCAGTTGAAACTCCTCTCGAAATGAGATCTGCTGGATTATTTTGAGTAGCTACATATCGCCAAGCAGCAGTTTCTGATAACTCTTGTGTTTGTGAAACTCTGTGGGCTACAAAATTCTTCCATTTATGTGGGTTGGATTTAATCCATGCTAGAACAATCATAGAGTCCGTCAATAGATAGTTCTGTGAAGTCTGCAGCTTAAGGTTAGCTACAACCTTGTAAAGTTTAGCGAGTAGTAAAGCACCACATAGTTCGAGCCGAATGGTTTGTTTCTTTAATGGTGCAACCTTGGATTTGGAGCAAAGAAGTCTGGTTTTCACCACATTGCAGCTGTTCATAGAATGAAGATAAATACATGCACCATAAGCCTTTTCTGAGGCATCGCAAAACCCATGTATTTGTATGTCCCTTAATGTACCTGTGATTAGGACGTGTCTTGGAATACGTATAGCACGAATGATGGACCATGTCTCACAGAAATTTAGCCATTGTTGGATGAGGTGAGATGGTATCAATTCATCCCAACCGAGTGTTTCCAGCCAAAGAGATTTTAGAAACATCTTGGCATTTATGACTCACTAGGCCTAAAGGATCAAAAATAGATGATATGACAGAAAGTATGCTTCGTTTGGTGTAGCTAGGATTTAGATTATCCTGAAGAGATGGATTGTCTTGTATCTGGAATTGATCTGTTCCAGGATGCCAGAGGAGACCAAGAGCATGCACATTTTCACTGCTATCCAATGAAAGTGGAAGTTGTGTCTCTCTGTGTTCCGGTGGAATGGACTTTAAAATATCTTCATGATTAGAACACCATTTCCTAAGTGGGAATCCACCACTGTCTAACATCTGAAGTAGCTGCCTCAGAATATGTAAAGCTTCCTGTAGATCATTATGACCACATAAGCAGTCATCTACGTAAAGGATTCACGGATAGCTTGAGAAGCTAGTGGATAATTAGCCTCTTCCTCTGAAGCTAATTGATGCAAAGTCCGTATGGTCAAAAAGGATGCAGGTTTGGTACCATATGTGGCTGTAGTAAGAGCGTAATCCTTGATAGGTTCATCTTTGTTTTCTCGCCATACTATTCTTTGGAGATCTTGATCATCAGGATGCATTTTCACTCGCCTGTACATCTTAGAAATGTCAGCTGAGAATGCATAGTGATAAGTTCTGAAGCGTAAAATTATGGAGATGAGGTCATCCTGAATAGTAGGACCCAACTTCAGCACATCATTCAAGGATAGTCCTGAAGATCACTGCGCAGATGCATCAAATACAACTCTGGTGCGAGTAGTAGTAGAAAAAGGTTTGAAAACTGCATGATGCGGAAGATAGTAACAAGGTTCGCCTTCCTTTGGTGGTGACACTTGCTTCATGTGCACCATGCATTCATATTCAGAGAGAAATTGAGTGTAATCTTCTTTTAGTGTGATGTTGTTTTGTGGACGTCGTTCTAAGTGCATAAAGCAATTGATGGCTTGCTGTCTAGATTCACCTAAGCGATTTTTGTCCTCCTTGACGGGTAGACGAACTGTAAAGCTACCATCGGCATTACGAGTGGTTGTTTTTGCATAGTATTCTTCACACTCCTTTTCCTCCTTAGTAAGAACGTGCTGAGGAAATTCTTCCAAATCCCAGAAACGTCTTAAATGTGTGTCAAGGTTATCAGTGCTGATGAAATTATGCTGAGGCGAAGACTTAGCCTTGTACTTGTATGATGACCTTGGAATAGGGCCTGATATTATCCAACCGAGGGCTGTGCTGGCTAGTATAGGATGTCCTTGTTTCTTTAAGGCTTTCCCATGCAATAACTCGAAGAATAAGGAACTTCCAATTAGGATTTCAACTTCATCAAAAATGTTGAACATAGGATCTGCTAATGGAATGCTAGAAGGAATATTCCAGTTGCACAAATTGATATGTGTGGAAGGTAGTTTTCCTGTTATACGAGGAAGTACTACACATTCAATTTTAATCTTAAAATCATGTACCATAGATTTCAGATTGACCTGAACATGGTGAGTGGCTGTAGAAATGGTGCCAATTAAAGCATTGATAGTCGTATCAGCTGTCACCTTGTGAAGCTGTAAGCGCTTCGCAAGATCTGCAGTTATGAAATTGGATTGACTGGCAGAGTCGAGGAGTGCTCTACATTGTATGAGATTGCCATATCTGTCTTCCACTTGCACTAGTGCGGTGGCAAGCAAAACCTGCTGTGTGGATTTTGATTTAAAAGAACAGTAGTTAGAGGGCGTGTCATTCGTTCTAGTAGAATCATTTACAGGACTAGATGAAGTTGCACGTGAAGCATTTTCTCTGTTACTATCATGAAGCAACTTGCTGTGAGTGGATGAGCCAAAATTGCAGTATGAGGCACGATTACATTTACTTGATATGTGATTAGGAGCAAAGCAATTGGCACAAAGGCGCTTGGATTTAATGAAAGTCCAACGCTTATGCACATTAAGGTTTTTGATATCATCAAAATTTTATAGCATGTGATTGCACTGACAAAATGGACATACACGATCACTCGTGGATAAGTAAGAGAGTTTACTGTCTCTGCTGTTGTGGTTAGCAGAGTGCAAATCAGTCTTAGGCTTAACTACCTTCTTCTTACATGCAGTGTTAGCAAGCAATTAAAAAGAGTGTGCTCTTGCTTCTGAAAATTGCATAAGATCCTTCAAAGAAGGGAAGTTTTAAGAATCAATTTTACTCTCCCATTCTCTGCGTGTGGTGTCACACAAATGTTTTAGGAGAAGTTGCATTAAAAATGATTTCATGCAAAGGCACTTCAAGTTTTAATGCTTCAATGGCATTCAAGTTATTTTGAAAATGATTGAGCAAGGTACGTAGTTCATTTACTGTTTCCTTATGCATTACTGGTAGTGCTAATAAATTTTTATATGAGCTGTAGCTATTAACCTTGTAATGTTATAGCGTGAGCATATGAGCTCCCATGCTACATCAAAATTTTCACTAGTGACAGGTATGTTCTGTATTAGTGAATGAGCTTGTCCCTTGAGAGAGGAAAGTAAGTAATGATATTTCTGAATAGCATCTAAAGCTTGGTTGTTTACCACTAAGCTTGTAAATGTGTCATAGAAATGTTTGAAATGAGTGACATCACCCTCAAATTTAGGTAATTGTATCACAGGCAATTTGATAGCTTTAGCTGTTTGTGACGATTGCGACTGCACTGTGTGCTGCGAATGTGCAGAACCATTTTCTTGCTGTTCATGATCCTGTATTAATTCAGCTAACCTAGCCTTCAATTCGAGGTAATTGTTTCTTGTTTCCTCTATGTGTTCTGCATGCATATCTAATTCAGTTTCCGCTTCCACAAGAGATTCAATTTGGGTCTGAATAGCTTCATATTTGTCCCAAATTTCACTTAAGTTAACGAAATTAACTCTCAATATAGTCATGTTGACCTGTTCTGGTAATTCATCAAGAAATTATCGAACAAAAGTAAATTTTCTTTTGATTATACCTTTTGACAAGAGCTTTCAAATCCTGCTCCATATTGAATGGTTATGAGACTTGCTTAAAGGAGAGAAAGAAAGAAAAAGAATGTTCTGACCTGAAATGTGTTGCGATGCAGGCTACTGCGTCGTTGCGAATGAAATGCTGATAATCTGCTGCGTAGATCCCGATGGCTGGCGTCCTGGGGCCCACTGATATACATCCATGCAGAAGAAACAGGTGCGTTGCACAATAAATATCCGCCCGTGAAGGACCAATTTTCGTGTCGTGCGTAATTTAATTCGGAGGACCACCTTGTTTTTAACAGAAATCAAGGAAACTGATTTTGTGAGCTGTACTCGATAGAGCTGTATTCATATCACTACATTAATTTATTGCACACGCCACATTTCTTATGTGAATAATCATGAAGAAGACTACAATATATTTAATATTTTAAATAAACTAAAATAGTTTTTTCATTGGAACAAACGCTGCATGCAACCACACAACCAAGCACATAACATGTCTCTACATGTCTCCAACATGTCTGCAACTAAAACCGGAAGAAGACTATTTTCATGCGCGCTGGCGAGTCACATGACCAGCTGGCCGCATAACCGGCGCCAAGTGAAATATTCATGCGCCCGACAAACAAATGACGATCATGGCGCAAACACCAGGTAAACCCATATCTTAGTGGATACTCGTCTTTTTGTTATTCTGGCTTGGACTATTTTTTCTTTCTTCGAATAGCACGTAAAGCGAACCAGTATAGGCGGATTCCTTAGATTGGTACTTACTTCATGTTCTCTGGAGGGAAGTCTGTGCGCTGCATCGATGACGTTGTACGTCAAATGGACATCTAAGGCATTTGCAAATTGTATAACAGTATCAAATACATGTTCCTTTCCACTTGTGCTATGACACTGATAATTAGGTTATTCTTTCGCTGATATTGTTTTACATCCTCGATGTCATTTTCCATCGCACCCATCTTAGTATCATAGAGCGATCTTGTGCTTTGCTCCATCTTGATGTTTAATTTACTAATTTTGAGTTTCAACGCTTCAAAGCACTCATTCATGAATGAGGCTGATTTCTTCACTTCTTCATTTTCTTTTCTTAATTCCTGCACCGTGAACCCTATTTTAGTTGTTAGATCCGCTATTGATGACCGCAGTATTTGTAGGTTAGCTTGCGGCAAGCAGTCCTCTCTCTCTCTCACACACATCCAGTTTGCGTCACCATTCCCTGAGAGTTCCTTATGTTTTTCTTTTGAAACTCTTACACGTGTAGCATGGAACCATCTCATGCACTCCCCATTACACTCCATTCTCATTTGCGAACTTTTTACTTGTTTTCCACATGGAGTACAACTTTTAGCACCTGTTGCTGCTGCCATCTTGAACATGATAAGAACATATACAGAAAATGTCATAAAATCAGGTGGATATAACCCAAGACAACACAAGCATGCTGTTATCAACAGTTTAACTTACAGGCTGGTTAATGTACCCTTAGACAAGATGGAATATATCAAGGAGTACAGTCATATGATTCACCTAGCAAAATACAGTGGACTCAATGCAGAATTGTTCAAAAAGAAAATATGTAAATTCAAAAGACAACAGAGATGCAAACAAATAGCTACATTTTCCTCGATCAGTAGTAAAACTTTATACAGAAAATTTACATACCATCCCAGAGCTACATAACATTTCCAAAAAGTCTTCAGAGAGCACAACATGGCCTTACAGAACAATTCAGTGTACAACACCTTTTGAAATCAAATAATACTAAGGAAATACCCACAGACAGAAAATCAGTTATATCTGGATAAACTGCAAAGGCTGTGACATCTTTTTTATTGGAAAAACTAAAGGGTTTAAATTTAAAGGGAGTCGATTAATGACACTAAACAACACTTAAATGCCAAAGTTTAGTATGTTTGGCATCTACAGAAAACCAACACAGACAGACAACTACATAAAAGATAATGGCTACAGCCCAAGTTCCACAAACAGGCAATCTTCAATAGTTTAACTCACAGAGTGGTCAACATCCCTCTCACAGCAGAAGAATACAAAACAGAATACAACAAAATTATTGAAATAGCACAAAATATGACTTTCCCAAATTATTAGTAGACAAAAAAGTGAACATAGCAAAAAAGAAGAAGCTAATAAAGGAAACCACAACCCTCTTAGCTACAGAAATTAATATTATTTTCAAAAAATTTCAAACTGCCACCAGAGGAGACCTATCACAAAATATCGCCAGCTACACCAATGAGAACAAGTCGATGGCCGGTTGATGATGGAGGCAGAGTCTCTGAAACATGTTCTGGAAAAATTTAAACGTAAGTTAGTGTCTTTAATCGACTCCCTTTAAATTTATTATAACAACACTGTTTTCAACACTTCCAAGAAAGGAATTGTAAACTAAAGGGAATTTGAACATTAGGCTTAATGAGCATTTTAGGAACATCAGGAATAAAGAAATAGATAAATCGGCAGTAGCTTACCATTTTTGGAATTATAATCACGACTTAGAACTAGATATCCACTTGCTAAAAAGTGTTCAGGGTCCAACTGCATTATCCATGTGGGAAAAATATATTCATAAAGAAATATGAAGGTAAACTGTTTAATTTCGACACCACCTTTGAAGAGAACCCAAACATCAAGTTCATCAATATATGAACAAAGATACCCCTATTGCCTCCAAGGAGTTCACCAAACCAACATTCAAAAGTCGAAATTAGCTGAGGATGTTAGGAAGATCCCAACAAAACATGTTCTAGGTGGACACTAGAAATATATGGAGCATTGAGTATGTGTTCGACTCAAAATTATGTTAATTTCGTGCTTAACTGTAACATAGTCATTACTCATAGGAATTTCTTTCCTTTTAATTTGTACATATATAATCAATTTAGTATTTATTGAAAATACTGTCTAAACTATTAGCATTATTTATATTGCATAAACTATTATAAATCTTACAGATTCTGACATGTCCAGAAACAATGTACAGTCTTCCCAAGGAATGAAATTAGAATATCTACTAATTTATCTATTATCATGTGTCAAAACTTATACCGAGGTCCAAAATGGCCTTGGTTTTTGCCTTGCTCGCCCTGCTGATCTAGTGAGTGAGTGTGTGGTGTTTTAGGGCCCGTCGACAGCAAGGTCATTTGGGCCCTGCAAAATTCATGTGAGTAATATCTGCAAACAGAAAATGGTAAGCAACATAGAAATCACCGGATGCATGCCGAAACCCTGTATTAAATAATAAAAAATAAAAATGCATATCAAAGATATTTATTCTAAAAGAAAAGATGAAGACCATCAAATATATTGGGTACTTAAAAGGCAAGTCACAGTAGAGGTCAGAAAACAAAACAAAGAAATGTGGAATAGGCTATGTGGAGATATTGAAGATACATTAGGACTTGGTCAGCTCAAGCATGGAGGACATTTAAGAACATGAGAAGTAATACTAGGACAAAGAATTTTAATATAGTACCAATGAAAATGTTTCAGATGTATCTTAAAATGTTTTTAACAGAATCAAGAAAAGGATTTATGGATTTTACCCTACAGGATAATGGAAAGGATGATCTAATGGAACCTATAAGAGGTGATGAGGTACGGAATGTTCTGAGAACCACAACAAATAGGAAAGCTGCAGGCCTGGGAGGAATAACAACAGAATTAATTAAATATGGTGGTCCAGGTATTACAAGAATTTTAACTAGACTTTTTCAATCCAGTGATTGAAGGAGTCCCTATCCCGGACGAGTGGAGGTAATCATACATTAGTCCCATATATACAAATGAAGGGAACAAATGAGAACCAGTAAACTATAGAGGGATTAGTGTTATGGCAGCAATAAGCAGAATTTTATCACCATTATTAGTGATAATGGTGTGGAAGAGTTAATACAAAATAAGATATCTGAAGAACAAGCAGGCTTTACAGCAGGCCAATCATGATGTGATAATATATTTGTGTTTAGTCAAATCACTGAAAAAATGTGAGCTAAAGGGAAAGAAGTGCATATTGTCACCCGATCGTTGGAACTCCCTATAGAACCGGCCTGCCGCAGCAGCAGGAGACGGAGGCATTTGGACACGCCCACTCGTTTGTCTTATAGCGGTAACGAGGTGTGGCTGGAAAAACACTACTGTGCGTCTCTTTCCACTCCCCTTGATTTCTCGAAATTACGGGATATTTCATCTAATCCGGAACATTCTAGATTGGCCAGCTGGTCTTATATAGGCAACGCGTCGGGCTGGAGAAAGTCAGTACTTGACGAGCTAGTGAACGAACGAGAAGACTGTGTGCGTGCATCGGAACGGTAACGGACGAGCTTGTGAATTGTAATTGTGTGCATTACGTAATTCTGTGTAATTGGCAAGTGTTCAACTGTAAGTCGGTGGAAATAAAGAACATTGTTGAGTTTGTGTAATTGGACTTTTCATTTCACGAACCCACAAGGTCACCCTGGTGTCAGGAAGTGAAACAACATCACCGAACATTACAACCATGGACGCGGCATTGGAAAAGAATTTGGAGAATGTGATGGAAATGAAGGCCGAACTGACATAGGAAATGAAGACGGCGAATGACAACATTACCGAGAAAATGGACGCGAAGGTGAACGAGTTAACAACAAAAACAAAGTGGCAAACAACATTTTGGCCATGACAATGACAGCAAAAATGGCCGAACTGACCACGGAAATGAAGGAGGCGAACGAGGTCCTCGCCGCCAAATTGGAGGAACAGTTGGCCGGCGTGAGGGATAACGTGACGGAGCTGGGCAAGCGGATGGGCCAAGTGGACGAGCGCGTCGAGGAACTGTCGAACCGCTTCAATGATCTATAGGAAAAGGCCGACAACAACGCCAAGTCCCGGAACGCCATGGTTGAAGACGTCGAAGACCTCGCGAACCGCGTAACAACCAGGAGGGAAAGGCCGACAGCAGCGTCAAGTCCCTGAACGCCATAGTGGAGGACGTCGTCGGCAGGAGACTGAAGGATTTAAAGGCCGACGCGCCGGGACGCGACACAACATCTGCGCGCGTAAAACCTCCGAAGTATGACGGCACGTCAACATTTGAAGTCTTCTGAAGCTAGTTAGACACAGTGGCCAGGCACAACCAATGGTCGCCAGAGGAGGAGGCCGCACAGTTAATAGCCAGCCTGCAGGGACGGGCCGCGGAAGTCCTAAACGCGGTGCAGATAACGGCGGTGCACAAGTACATCTGGGAGGCCCTGGAAAATCGGTTTGGGAACCAACGCTTAGCCGCAGCGTACCGCAGCCAGCTGAAGGCAAGGTCACAGCAGCCAGGAGAGACGCTGCAGGAGTTCGCCCTGGCAGTTGAACAACTGGCAAGCAAGGCCCTAATCGACCTCCCACCAGATTTCGTAGGGGTACGAGACACGGAGATTCGTCAGCGTCTAATGCTCGGCGATAATAAAACAATCGACGAGGCGCTAACGGCAGCATTAAGGATTTAGGCGGCCAAGGTAAAAGCTATCCCGAAGTCGAGAACGAGGAGTGCCCGCTACACCGGAGACAGAGGACCAGTCGAGGGACGCCAGCGAACACCCAGTGGCCTGTATTGGGGGTTGTACAGCCCGGACACCTGCAAAGAGACTGCCCACACCAGGTAGAGCAGCCGGAAAAAGAGTAAGGGTCGTCGTGGTGAGGGGCACGTCGGCGCCATCACCACCATCCCCTCGAGTGACACTGCGCGCTTCAGCCGGCCTATGGATGACAGCCTCATCGCGGACGGTTGGGTAAGGGGATAGCCGTGCCGCGTGCTGGTGGACACCGGGGCGGCCGTGACCATCATTAGACCTGGCGTGGCAAAGGGTTTGCCAACAAGGAAGCCGAGCCGACCATACCAGCTTGTCACGGCATCGGGCGACACCTTGTCTGTGGAGAAGGAGGCCTTGCTGCAGCTGACCTTGGGACGGAGTGCCGTGCGTCTGTGGATGTTCGTCGAGAAGGTGGATGAGGAGGTGATTCTGGGACTGGATGCCCTTAGGAGCCATGAGGCGGTGGTCGACGTCGGCAAGAAGGTCCTGCGGCTCAACGGAGAAGAGGTTATACTCCGTCAACCAGAAGAGCGCTTTGGAATGTGCAGGGTCCTCTTGGACGAAGACGTGGTTGTCCCGGCGAGAAGCGAGGTGGTGGTGACGGCGCGACTGGAAGGCCAGAGAACCAGGAACATGATGCTGGACCAGAAGACGCCTATGCGCGGACTAGGTGTAGCCAGGGCACTGCTGCCGTGCCGAGAGGAGGTGCCAGTGAGACTGCTAAATCCAACGGACACCGATCACGACGTCCTGGCCGGGACGGAGTTGGGAACGTGCGAGCCCGTGGTAAGCGTAACAGCAATCGACAAGACGCAGGAGCCAGTGCCGACGCAAAACCTGGGGCCCCGGCTAGAAGGCTTACTAGAGAGGGCGGCCAACAATCTGACTGCAGAGCAGCTGGAGAAAGTTAGACAACTGCTAAGATGATACCAGCGCGTTTTCAGCCAAGGTGATAGCGACTAAGGCCGCACGGACAAAGTGCTTCAGCGCATCGACCCCGGGGACGCCCGGCCTATTCGGCAGCCACCTAACCGCGTTCGGCTGGCGAAGCAAGGGGCAGTACGAGACATGCTGGGGGACATGAGAGCCAGGGGAGTGATTGAAGGGTCGGACAACCCTTGGTGTTCCCCTGTAGTGTTGGTGACGAAGAAGAACGGCGAGATGCGCTTCTGCGTAGACTACAGAAAGCTGAACGCTGTCACCCGAAAGGACTGTTTCCCTTACCTCGGATTGACGACACCCTGGACAGGCTAGCTGATGCACAGTGATTTTCGACCCTGGACCTGAAGTCGGGCTACTGGCAGGTAGCTCTAGACCCAAGAGACAAGGAGAAGACCGCATTCTCGGCGGGCCAAGGGCCCGGTTATGCCCTTTGGCCTCTTCAACGCACCAGATACCTTCCAGCGCCTCATGGAGTCAGTGATGAGAGGGCTGACTTACGCTGCCTGCCTGCTACACCTGGACGACATCATCATCGTCGGGAAGACTTTTGAAGATCACCTCGAAAATCTGAGTAAGATGCTACAGAGACTGCAGGTGACCAACTTGAAGCTGAACGAGAAGAAGTGCCAGCTCTTCCGCAAGGAAGTTAACTACTTGGGCCACATAGTCTCAGCCACCGTTGTAGCCAAGACCCGGAGAAGACAAAGGCTGTGAGAGATTGGCCTCGCCCGGGGGATAAGATAGAGCTGCGCAGTTTCCTGGGGCTGTGCAGTTATTACCGCCGCTTCTTAAAGGGGTTCTCCAACATCGCCAAACCCCTCAACCGCCTGACAGAGGAACACCGGCCTTATGTGTGGACGGAGGACGCCGAAAACGCTTTCCAGCACATGAAGGAAACCCTGTGCAGTGCTCCAATTTTGGGTTTCACAAAACTGGGTGGCGCCTTCATTGTGGACACCGACGCCAGCGACCATTGCATTGGAGGTGTCCTATCGCAGATCCAGGACGGCCATGAGCGGGTGATAGCCTACTACAGCAAGACGCTATCCAAGGCAGAGAAGAACTACTGCGTCACCCGAAGGGAGTTACTGGCGGTACTTCCACAAGTACCTGTACGGTCAGCCATTCCACCTGATGACTGACCATTCCGTCCTAACCTGGCTATTGAGCTTTAAGAACCTGGAAGGCCAGACAGCACGTTGGGTCCAGAGGCTGCAGGAGTACGTCTTCACCTTGGAACATCGTAGAGGGAAGAGCCATGGTAACGCAGACGCCATGTCGCGAAGACCCTGTCCAGAAGAGTGCGGCCAGTGCACAAGAGTGGAAGAGAAGGAGCGTGCCGCAGCAGTCCGAGTAGTCACGGTGGTGCCTGCGGACGGCTGGGATAGCGCAGGCCTGAGGAGGGAGCAGACGCAGACTTGGGGCCACTCTTGAGGGAAGTTGAGGCAGAGTCAAGACCAACCTGGGAGGACATCGCACCGAGGAGCGCCACCTACAAGTCGTACTGGGTCCAATGTGTCTCGTTGAAGACCAGAGAGGGCGTGCTGTTCCGGGTATGGGAATCATCCACTGGGAAGACACAGAGAGAACAGTTGGTACTTCCCCGGAGTAAGGTCCCGGAAGTCTTGGAGGAAGTGCACGCCGGTACTTCGGGAGGACTCCTGGGAGCGAACGTAACGATTGACAACTACGGCAGCGTTACTACTGGCTGAGACTCCGAGCAGATGCTGAGAGATAGTGCCATCAGTGTCACGTGTGTGCGGCGAGTCGAGGCCCCCAGACTAGGAGCCGGGGTCACATGCAGCAGTACAACGTCGGGGCGCCATTCGAACGGATCGCCGTTGACATTGCTGGACCGTTCCTAGTTTCCGACCGAGGCAACAGGTACCTAATGGTGGTCGTGGACTACTTCACCAAGTGGCCGGAGGTGTATGCCATCCCAAACCAAGAGGCAAAGACAATTACAGACTGCCTCGTGGAGCATGTGTTCTGTCGATTTGGGGTGCCGTTAGAGTTACACAGTGACCAGGATACCAACCTTGAGTCCAACCTAATGAAGAAGGCACTACAAAGGCTTGGGGTGAACAACACCCACACGACGCCTCTACATCCCCAGTCGGATGGCATGGTCGAAACATACATCAAGATCTTAGTGGAACACCTGAGGAAGGTCGTGGCCAGCCATCAGCGATACTGGGACGTCAAGGTGCCACTGTTCTTGCTGGCCTACCACTTGTCTACGCACGACACAACTGGAATGACGACAGCCAGCTTAATGTTTGGCCGAGAGTTACGCCTCCCTTGTGACCTTGCTTTTGGAAGGCCCTCCCCCCGGAGGCGAAGCAGCTGGTGACCGAGTATGTGGAGAACCTGGTGGACCACCTGCACGACATGCACGAGATGGCTCGCCAGAACATCCGTAAGGCGAGCGACCGCATGAAGACCCGGTACGACAGGCAAGCCAAGCCAAGGGTTCCAGCAAGGTCACCTGGTCTGGTTGTGCCGTCCCACCCGGACCAAGGGACGACGCCCGAAGCTCCAGTAGCCATGGCAAGGACCATACCGGGTGGTGAAGACATGGTCTACCGCATCCACAAGGTTCCCCGAGGGAAGATGTTGGTGGTACACCTGGATCGCCTGGCACGCTACGATGGTGCTGTTCGGTACGACCAGCATTGAGGAGGGAGCAGTGTCAGCCGAACGTTGGAACTCTCTATGGAACCGGCCAGCGGCAGCAGCAGGAGAGTGAGGCCTTTGGACACGCCCACTCGTTTGTCTTATAGCGGTAACGAGGGGTGGCAGGAAAAACAATACTGTGCCGTCTCTTTCCACTCCCCTTGATTTCTCGAACTTACGGGATATTTCATCTAATCCGGAACATTCTAGATTGGCCAGCTGGTCCTATAAGCAACGCGTCGGGCTGGAGAAAGTCAGTGCTTGACGAGCTAGTGAACGGACGAGCAAACTGTGTGCGTGCATGGGAACGGTAACGGACGAACTGGTGAATTGTAATTGTGTGCATTACGTATTTCTGTGTAATTGGCAAGTGTTCAACTGTAAGTCGGTGGAAATAAAGAACATTGTTGAGTTTGTGTAATTGGACTTTTCATTTCACGAACCCACAAAGTCACAATATGGTATTCTTTGATCTTGAAAAAGCATATGACTCTGTACCTATAAATAGACTATGGGAGGCAATGGAAAACTTTGGAATACCTAAGTCCCTTATATACTTTATTAAAGTAATGTATGAATGTAAGGCAAGTGTTAAGATGGGAAACCGATTATCAACAGGATTCCGCACAACAAAAGGACTACGACAAGGTTGTGGCATGTCAGCTACACTGTTTAAAATATTTATAGAAGAGATGTTATGAAAGTGAAATAGGTAATGTAGGAGAATGGGACTACACATTAATGGCTGCTTATTGCACCATTTACTATTTGCAGATGACCAGATTATAATAGGACAGGATAAACATGATATAGAATATATGATTAAAAAATTAATAAATGCATTTGAAGTAGGCGGATTAAAAATAAATGCAACTAAAACAGAATATATTGTAATAGGAGGAAATTTGGAAGGTCTCCCGGTAAATGATGTGGTAATTAAATGTGTGGAACAATTTAAGTAACAAAGATCTATAAGAGATAAGAATTGCGGTTGTGAAAAAGAAAATCAATTGGGTAAATTATGCAAGGAAGGCGATTAGAAGTTTGAACAGTCTTTTATGGAATAGGCACTTGACTAGAAATACTAAACAACAAATTTTAAAAACAATTTAATTTAATTGGTGGAAATTAATCATTTCTTCACACTAGCCATACATAGGCTAAGGTTCTGTATGGATAGAATCAACATAAAAAATTCAATGCCATGGCTGGGATTTGAAACCCGGATCTCCTGGTTTCCGTCCAGTCGCTCTAACTCATTGAGCTACCATGGCCAATGTGCCGTCAGTTAGAGAATTTAATGTCAGGACGGCACATTGTTCATGGTAGCTCAATGGGTTAGAGCGACTGGATAGAAACCAGGCGATCCGTTGTTCAAAGTCCGGCCATGGCATTGAATTCTTCATGTCGACTCTATCCATTTAAAAACAATATTAGAAAGTATACTTACATATGGGTCCGAAAGTTGGACATTAAATGGAAGAATGCAGAAAAGAATATTAGCGACAGAAATGGATGGACTTCGAAGGAGTATGAACACATCAAGTTTACATGTCAGAAAAACCTACATTAGACATGAAATGGATGCTCTGGAAACTGTTATGTAAGGTCATGTAAGTAAACGTCCTTTAAACCCATCCACTACTTGTTATAATGAAGAAAGCCCACTCTATGCACATTATTTTACCATTTGGAAACAAATTTGCCCGCCAAGTCTCTATGTCAGCAACCAGTAAACTGCCCATTATACTGATCATTACATCTACATGCTACTCAAAAGATAACCATGGCGACATCAAAGGATGCGTTAAGATACAGGTATTCTATGACGCAGGGATAAGATATTATTTATTTAAATGACCTTGTTGTCGAGGGGCCCTAAAACACTACACACATACACACTATTTCTATTTTTGTAGTTTACGTCCTCCAACGTGAAATCATATCGGAGGATGAATGAAACGGGTGAAAGGATGTTCAAATGAGCCCGGGGTCCATGGAGCTTAAACCTACCTGACATTCGTCTTTCAGGATAAGGGAAAACCCTGGGAATATATTATCCAGGTATCCCACCCTGATCGAGATTCGAACTCGGCACCTCTTGTATGTGGCGTAGACACGCTAGCATCAACGCTAACGAAGCGGGCAGACGCAGGAATAAGATGCCTTTTCCCGCTCGCTCTAGAGAGAGCCACGTCATCGCCTATTGTCCAAGTTATCTGGATTGCAAGCATAAACAGTTATTTCTTGATATATTTACCAAATGAACAATAAGATTAATGGCCGCACCGTTGCCCAGTGCTTAGAAAGTCTTACTTCCACCAAGGCGTATTTATAAGTTGGCCAAGAACAGACGTTTGTTTAAAAGCGGTAGAAATATTGTCGACTGCTCGAATAATAGATATATGAACCCATTTGTAGAGAAAAAAATCTTAGCAACCACCTTTATATTAGCCTCCTTAATTCAATATATAATTATCGCTGAATTAATTACATCACCTGAATTACCGTAAACGAGATCTTCTGAAACAAGCTATTTTGGAAATGCTTATAAACTTATCACACAAACGCCAATTAGTACCAAAGTAACCTGGATATCCCATCTAAATTGTAATTTACTTTGTACTTTACAATCTACGGCCTCCATCACAACTAGAAGGGAAGATTGCTATTGTACATCATACAAAATTTGTGTGCATTTAATCTAATAAGATGTATAATTGTACTCAGATTCCAACTAATCAAAATAAGTGTATTCTAATCACAGATTAATACTGCAATTGATTCTAGATGTCAAGGTACCAATCCCAATATTATATGAGCTAAGGTAGCGAGGTGCGTCTATATATACTTGTTTCAGCGTACTTCCTTTCTCATCCAAATTTAATTCTTCTTTTGTTATTGCGTCTGTGTACATTATAAATGACCATTCTTTTCATAGTAAGAAGGTGCACTGTAATATAAGTGAAGTCTAAAGGAATTACCCATGTGACAAGAAAAGTGCTGTAATAAATTGCCATACTTCTTCTGCGGTAAAAGATATTACAGGTAGAGACATCTATGGACAGCAGCGAGCACTTCTTGAAATTGCTTTTGCCTCTAAGCCAATAAGTGTTTCTGAAATAAAATCGGTGTAACCATAACATATCCCCCTGTAGTAATAAAAGATATAATTTAAACAATGACCAAAGGTACTGTTATCACACTACATTCTCGAGCCACTCCTCCAAAACCGCATATCCTTCCATCATTCCCAAATTTTATGTATACAGCTACAGAAGTTGATCCGTAGCCCATTTCGATTATGTTGATCAAATCGTGCCGTGTTTCAAGCCTCAAGCTATTTCTGTGAAATCGCCTGAGAGAGAGTAATGGTGACCACCGGTTTTGAGATACTATATCGACCATGAAAAATGGAATCGAAAGACAAGAAATTCTCCAAAACCCTTCAATGGGGTGAGGTATGTTGTAATAAATTACCCTCTTTTAACAAGGACCACTTTAACAGGATTTTGCTTATTTATTATAATTTGCAACTTGGATAAGCTGTTTATAAAGTATTTTCAAAATATAAAGCACGTCCGATGTATTTTCAAAAATATTCAAGCTACAAAAATTATTTGTTTTGCAAATATATTGATGAACGTCAAAGTCACCTGTATCCCAGAGTAGAAGTGCACCAATAAATAAATTATTGAATTTGTAACCAAGGCTTTTATTGAACTATCTTTTAGCAGACCTTTGCAAAATTTTCAAACACTTCCACTTAACTATTTGTAACATGTGCTTATGAATCGTGATCCTAGTTATTTCATGGCATTAATATATATTACATCTAGAGTACTTCCATTTCACACACAGGTATTTTTTATTTTGAAATTACATTTGCATACCATTAACATAGACTTCCCTTTTACGTAGTAAGACAACCATAAATCTATGCTAAACCTAAAGAAGTTAATCACATGTCCTACAAAGTTTATAAATTATTGTCGTTCTTCTTCCACGGTATAAGATATTAAAGATAAGAGCTTTCTAGGGACAGAAGGGGGATAGATCTTTCTTGGAGCTTACCTTGATTCTGAACCAATAAACTTTTCTTCTTTAACATTCCCACTTGTACCACTAAAGTGCTGTTAGAGATTTCTTGTTGCTCTATCCCTTGTGAGGTTGGACCTGGGAAACAGAAGCTCTAGATCCGATGGAGAACCAGGATGGCTGATCAGCCCAATGCCTGGTATGAAAGTGACGGAAGTGGAAGATATATAAGAAGGCGAGATGAGTGGTAATAAAGATAATGGAGCTACTGGTGGAATGCTGCCGTGGCAAACCAAATGACCCAGACAAAACTCGTCCCAGCGCCAAGTTGCCCACAGCAAATCTCAATTGGCTGTCACCTGGGATCCAACTCGGGCCGCTTGGTGACAGGCAAGCGGCCTAAACGGTCCCAATTAGCTTATCCTGGAGTAAAATACGTGTTGCTAAACTATATTCGTTGCGCAACATTACTTTGTAACAATACTCTAGAATGGTACAATCACAGTACATTTCCAACCCACTCGTTCAAAACAACGTATTATTCCATCTCTTCTAAATTCGCATAAGCATTTACACAATTAGCT
Source organism: Mantis religiosa (assembly GCA_030765055.1). Classification (NCBI taxonomy): domain Eukaryota; kingdom Metazoa; phylum Arthropoda; class Insecta; order Mantodea; family Mantidae; genus Mantis; species Mantis religiosa. The sequence goes on from JAUKNK010000125.1 coordinate 2,195,081, forward strand.
TCTTAACCTATTTGGGTATAGTTGCTCAAATCATGTCATGGTTCGAGTTCCATGATATTCCTACGAAATTGTGAGGCAAGAGAGGAATGGTGTTAAAGTTAAGAGAAATCGATATTGGGAAACTATATCTAATGACAGACAACAACCCGGAAAATATTGATGATGTACTATAATTTGACATAAATTACACTCTTTCAATGAGAACTACTTTAATAATATTTTGTCTATTCCTTCGGAGAAGCACGTTAGAGGAACACTTACTAAATGTAATGTGAATGTAAAGTGCTTTTGATATCTTTTCCAGAAAATTAAAGCTGCACATTTTGTTCGTTTGAAATTATCAGGCATAGGAATGTTTAAGCAGTTGAGGTCAGATTATGTAGAGTTAAATATCATAAAACAGGGGTCACTTGACAAAAAGACAAAATACTGACCCGAGTGCTGATTGCAGACGACAAAAGAATGTATATAGTTCAGGTTATATTTGATACTGAACCTCCAACTAAGTTCTTCACAGAAGTAAAGCTCAACCAGCTCCTATCACACGAATTACTCCACGAGAAGAACATATTCTGGTGCACCTTAGTGGCAAAACTTATAGATGAATGGATTGCTGCTCGATGGAAGCGGAGTAGCAACAAACTCTACTCCAGCCAATGAAGAATGCTCTCCCTGCCTAGAGATCAGTGACAGTTAACCTTATTTTCTTCCCTCCTGGCTTTAATAATCAGTAATTGGTATGACTAGTCTTTATTATTTCTATACAATGGTAATCAAGTAAATTTCAATTGAGTAAGCAGAATTTCAATGAATGTATTTTTGTTATATTGGTTGGAGCTAGCTTTAACTATGTATTCTTACAGCAAAGTACGAGCAGCAGTGCCTGATATGTAGCTCAAATCAAGAAGAGAGTAAATTGTAATTACATTAAAAGATTTTACTGGCTGCGTTTGGCTGTTTCTTATCCTCTCATAGTGTTATTGCTGGAGACAATAACACGTTTTCGTCCATACCTGAGCCTCTAAAGCGTCAACTGCATATATCTACACTTTCCGTCATAAAGAATAAATCCTGCAATATTTAGATCATGCTCAAACTTTGGCTTTCAGTTTATCAGTAATGGGACTAAACTGCAGATATTCTTGTGTAGCTCAAAGGGTTACTCTGGCTTTATTTTGGTTAATACGAACATCTCAGATAACGCACTGTTATTCTCGAAAGAGTGAGAAGAGTACTGACACACTTCTCGGACATCTGCTAATTAACATTGAACGCATCACTTCACTCAATGGAATGCGCAGGAATCACAAATGACAGATAAATGTAAAGTTCCGGAGTACTCACGGCGTTATCTGAGAGGTCTCTATTAACAAAGATAAACCAGGGTAACTTTTTCAGTAGCAGGATAATACTTCAAAAGTTGTTTACATTTTAAAACGTGGTCCACTAATGTATACAGGGTTGTTAGTATCAATAATCAAGGTTCCTAATGCTGAAATAAGTAAGGACTGGCAAGCAAATGTAAACAAGATGTCTATACTTACAGGCGGTGAACTGTGTAGATCAGAACTTTTAAAGCACGGAGTGGGTTCAGGTTCCAATGCCATCGCAATAACAATATGCTTACTGTTTATCCTTCTCGTAAACTGTGTAGTGAAGACTTAGAACGTTAGATTGTTAGCCCTACCACCGTATTTTGAATGAGTTTTCTTCACTGTACATTTTCAAAATGAAGTTTTATTGTTGTGTTTGTTAGTATTTATTAAGGCTTATTATTGTGCTTAACAGGCCAGAAGTGATGAGCTATATATTCATAGCGTCGTCAGCACAGTGAGCTCATAATAAAACATAAGGACCAGAACATTTACAAGCGAAAGCATTCATACTCTGTTCCAAAGTTTCGAATTCAGGGCCAGTAAATTTAAAGACAAGGGGTTACTTTTTGGACACTCGCCCCTTCCATGAATGTCGCTCTCCGTCCATTGCATTTGCAAACTGCGCTACTGCGTTAAAAATCAATTAATATTCAAGAACAATTTATGCATTATGTATACAATTGCCAGAGTGGAATGAATGGCGCAGTTTTGTCTGCGGCTTTCTTTGAGGGTAGAAGTGCCCGCTGTTGTGTCGGAAATGCATGGCAGGATGATGTGCTCATGGTAACACTTGCTCTTCTAGTAGGACGGTCTATGGTCTCCGGACCTGGTGTGGTAGGGCCGACTCCCCTCCGTAGCAGTCCAGTCCAGTATATAACTGAGTAATATATAATATGTATGTATATATATGATTGGTATAATACATACTAAAACTGAAAGTGCCGTTCTTCCTGGTGGAAGCTTCGAGATAAAAAGCATGGTCTGCTTCATACGGCAAAAGTGAAATAATGGTTAGCAGAATAGGTTAAGGTATTTATAGTTGAATAGAACTTAATAGAATACATTGTGAATATAACAACTTAAATTTCCCGCATGAGAATGGAAGAAATTCTTTTAGTTTTATGGATTGTCCGACAGGTGTCGCAACAAATGCATGCACGAAATTTTGCTGCCCATAGATGGCTCTACCTGTTATGGCTCCTAGCTACGAAGTATAATGTAGTTGCAAATAAGTATATGCACCTAACTTCCGTTATGTTTTTCTTTATTAGTTGCGTGTTTTATTTTGTGTTTTATTGCACTGTTGCAAAGACTAGGTATAACGAATACGCAGAAAATACTCAACGGACAAATAATTGAGTGTGAGAAAGGAAGTCCCTATAAGCGAGTATATGTTAGGGGCAATTACTAAATTGTTAATTTCTTTTTGGTCATTCTGTGTTTAACCATTGGATTTGATGGTCTGTTGAGCACTTGTAATAAATTATTTAACCTTTGGACTGAGATTGGAATCGCGGATCTTGTCTTCGTCCTACTGTATAGTAAGTTGTTACCGAGAGTAATTTCGGTGTTTAGTTTCAAGACAATTGTCACAACAGTACCTAGGTATCTAAATTATTTGTTATTTTTCATATGTACCTGTAAATTGGATCTGATTAGTGGTAAACTTAATCTGTTCCTTCATTTTATAATTTTGTACAACATAGTGCATATAAATTTCGCTACAGGGATTAGTCGATTTTTGAACACAGAATCGCAGTTTCCAAATGCAATGGACAGAGTAAGAGTAATCTCAGTCATAAACTTACATTCCGAAAAACCTGTATGAAGTAACTGTTCGTATATTTTCATAATTTTTCTGAAAAGTGTATGAAGACATTCGGCGATTGTGGTAAAGAGAGTGGGAGTTAAATTTTGGTGTAGGAAAGAAAATATCTTGATGGTTAAAGATGAATGCAAGGAAGTCGGTGCTTTGATACGGTTTTCAAGGAGCAGTTCTAGATGAAGAAGTAAGACATTTAAGGCTGGAAATATATATTTGTTGTACTCGTTTTATATTGTTTTATTAGTAATTGTGTTATGATTGCTATTAAAATACGAGGATCGGAATAGGAATACATCTAAGTAAAATGTGAATATACGAACACACTCTCCCACTTACACACACACACACACACACACAAACACACACACACACACACAAACACACAACAAACAAACAGAAGCAATTAAAGGGCGTAGAGCTATATTTTAATTAACTAGGGAATAATGCAAATGATATGTATTCTATAATAAATAAATTACACAAAAACATGAAATGTAGTTTAATGATATATTTTTTCACAGAGAGCAAATGAATGCAATATTCTGTGAGCGAAGTGTCTGTTCAAAGAAGGAACGTTACTTAAGGCACACATCCGTGGGACATGACAAAAGTTGAAAATAGACAAGAAAGTAGGACACTAAGCACAGTATGACATTTATATATATATATATATATATATATATATATATATATATATAGTAGCAACAAATATATTGCCTTAACTCCTCAGTGCGTAAGGGATGAAGTGAACGAACTGCAGAGGGCCAACCCAGAGAGATGCACACAAGGCCTAAAATTTCTCGAATATGATTAAGAAGGTGAACACTACGAAGGAACAAAGCACACTGAATGGTGACAACCGTAGTAAGAAATAATTTAACTTTTTGCGAACGACAGGTTTCCTGCTACAGGTGGACTACCTGCTTCAATCTTGAGAAGTCAGAGAGCATAATGCATGATGCAATACATATATTGTAAAATGTGCGAAGGAAATAAGCTAATTGGTTAGAGAAAAAAAGTGACGTAAATTTTTAGCCAATTTGTGTACTTGAAAGAGTTTAACAATACACAAAAATTATTAAATTCTTACACTTACATTAAAATTGGAGTACAACGTATAATAGTGCTGTGTTTTATTACTCCAATAAGCTCTTTTTATGTCAAGAAGTTATTATTAGATACTTTATTTTACCGCCAATTTTCTTGTAAGTAGAAGGGAATCTCGGTACACGATAGACAACGGAGGTGGACATCTCAACCACGGCGACCAACACTGGGGCTAAAAACTCGGGAATAGAGGATGAAGTTTCAGCCGCTGAGGAGGATAGGAGGCAAGCCACGTAGTCGCGCGGAAGTCCTTAATAGTTACAGGAGTACCAACACTCCAAGTCCAGTGTGACAATTGCGGGCGGACGTTTCAGCGTGGCTCTCAGTTAATCCTTACCCTCCGGATGAGCGGAGTGGTCTCTGAATGCTGTATGTATAAATGTAGTTACCAGCCACACCGGGGAATTCAAATCTATATTTGTTAGAAATCGTGCCCTGTGCTAGGGCATATAAACATCATGCATTTGGACTTTGTTTATAAATAATTTTCTGTTTCAAAATTGTTGTAATTTTCTCGGATTTCAGTGTAGGGAGCTATATCAAAGCACTGATATGTTTAGTAGTGCTCAATACAATAATCTTATAAATGAGTGTATCTCTCTTAAATACATAATTATATTTATGAAAAAGAATATTAGGAATATAAACAATTCTCAGTAACAAAGATTACCTAAATGGTGCCCCTCATGCTTTATTCAAAGCTGGCACATTTTGAACACACCAAAGAACTCTGAGAAGCTTCTATTTCTGAAATCTGGGAAAATGCACAGAAGAGATAACTAATTCTGTTCTTCAAGACATGGTGCGTTGTTGCAGAACTTTTAACTTTCTGCTTTTGCATATATTAATCACATGTATGTTTCATCTTCAGGGCGAGCAAGGCCGAACTGTTCTTCTGTTCTCAGAAGTATGTATATTGTAATGTGAAGCAGATGCTTTCTATTGCTTTCCACGCCTGATTATATCCCTTCTAACACTTTCTGGTTTAGAGCTGCAGGTGAAAGAATTTAATTTTTCCTCCTATGGAAACCATGTGTTTAATTAATTTTAAGATTATATATTTTATTTGTTTGTAATTTTCTGAGGCAGTTGAATTTGCCTCAGATAGGAACCTAAGACAAATATGTCCTATAAATGTTCCTTACACTATATTATACTATATTATATAAAATTACATTTTATTTTCATTATTTATATTTGTACTATGAAAAGGTGACAGTTTTGAAAAATAAAAATGTTATATCGTATTTCGGATCACATGCACAATGTAGCAGTCCCATTGCCTAAATAAGGAAACATTTGTTTGTTGCTGAGCATACGTTTTGACACATAATGTTAAATAATTTAGAAGCTATTTAATTTTAATTATTTGGGCACAATGTAATTTTTTTTTCAGACTTGATTTGATGACTATAGCCGATTCCACGCACTTTACCTTTAGGTTCTGAAACAGACGTTCCTCTCAGAAAGCTAAGTCTGCAAGTAGTTAAAGGTCTACGATGCGGAACATTCTAAATCCAGATACTCTATATACCTATTAGTTTTGTTATATGCAGCGTTCCGCGGCCATTATGTAAATTAATGCTTTATTTTAGCTCACTTATCACGTGTGCATTCGAAAGTGTGGTTTAAACAAATATGTGCCTACCAACCACAGACCTCATAGCCATCGTCGCTAAAGCGTATGTCTCTAGCGTTCCGCCGCGTAAGATATTCGCGAGTGTGAGTCCCGCTTTGAGCATAGGTGTTTATGTGTATAGTGAATATTGTTTACTCTAGGAAAACAGATTAGAAAACAAACGGAAATTATGAAAAATCGGTTAAATAAGAAAGAAAATATGCATCTATATACGTAGATACATATTTTTCTTGGTAAATGTAAAAAAGTAAAGAAAATCGGCAGTAATATTTTTCTTGTCATCGAATGTTATAGCAGCAATATATCCCATTTTGGGAAGAAAAAAATCGTCAAATCTCTGTTTTTACTAGATCTGCACTCAGAAGAATACAGCTTCACAGGTTTTGCAAATAATCATTAATAAATTAATAACATCACCGGAGTTTCCACAAACGAAATCTTCACAAACATGGGATATCTTGGAAATGCGTTTGACTCTTACTAAAACGACATATTGGATTAAAACTGGTTTTCTGGTATGCCACACCTCGTTGCTTGCTTCACTTTAATTTATTTTTTAAATAGTTACCTCCATTGAGGCATCTGAAAAATGCAGTAGGACGCAGAAGTGTCAAAGTTTTCCCACCAAGTGGGCTAAACGGATTATAGCTAAGCTTTCAAATTTCATGCATCTGTTTACAGTATTTTTAAAAATAGTTACTTCCTTTTGTATAGTGATTTATGCTTGTTATAATAACAAGGACCCCTTTAATATGTTTTGCGTATTTTTTGTGAGTTGAAGGATACAGAGAATCTCACAGAATGTGTTGTCACCCAATTATCGGAAAGCACGACCAACGACAGCTGAGTAAGGGACCAGAGGTAATCGGACCACACCCACCCATTAATCTCAGTCACTAACTGAGGGGATGATTAGGGAAGTGTCACTTGTCGCTGGCCGCCTCTTCCCCCTTCCGCTGCTGTCTGGAACCTTCGCAGTAATTCACTGAAACGAGAGACTTCTGGAAAACAGTGATATTCTTATAAAAAGGGCTGCATTAACGTAATTGCGAGTGCAAGTGGAACTATAACGGACGAACTGGTGAATTGTAAGTGTGTGCATTACGTAATTCTGTGTAATCGGCAAGTGCTCAACTTTAATTCGGTGGCTATAAAGAACATTATTGAGTGGTGCAATCGGACTTTTAATTTCACGAACCCACAAAGTCACAGTATTGAGATTATAAAGCATTTCTGATCTGTTTCACAGAAATTTTCAGCTTTAAGTTTTCTAATATACAAATACATTTTGAGCAACCATTAGATGTGCTCTAATAAACGATAAAATGTCAAGAAACCACCAGCATTTACCTCTTTGAAGGCGAAACATCTACTTACCTTATATCCTTTTGAATACCCGTGCAATATTATGATCATGTAGTTTAAGGTTTACACCTTTCAGATAGCAGGGAGGGTACTGTATTCCATTCTAAAACTTGACTCCAAGATTTCAAAAGAAACACCGCCTTTAAGATTCTCTGAATCAAATTAAATATCCATTTTGCCAAAGTTGCTTACGTAGGCTTCTGTGTACCTGTGTACAGTTGTGCGAAAAGTGAGTAGCATAACTTGAAAATGAAAACAAACCTGGTATATAAGATGAACATCTTCCAGGGACGTGACACCAAGATTTTATAAAATTTTGAAAGTGAAAAATTGGCAATAGGGATTTTGTTTGAATGCCAGAGGTTTAAGTTGTTATCGTGAGAAGTACAAGGTTTTTATTGATTTTTTCAGAATGTCATTAGGTATGAGTTTTGAAGGACTAGTAACACGAAACAGAAAGAAAGACCTTAATATACAAGAAGTTGTATAGCTCTTAAGGCATATGATTTAGGCAAAGTACATTATTTATGATAGGCAGCATTTCTGACATATTAAAAGATATTTGTGTTCATTTTAAAGTACTTGTATACAACGTTTAGTCTGTCACTATCATAACGAAAATTAAAAGCCATACCAGAGCGACCAGTACAATGAAGTTTTGGTTACCATTCAGAATATCCGCTGCTTCGCATTTCTCCTTGCATATTTTAGGAAAAAACCCTCGTATGCGTATATATAGAAATATCCGCCTCGGTTAACCCCAGGCAATTTATTTTTTGATCCTCTTATTTTTAAAAATAAACAATAACCAATTTCAACTGCTTCGTTAAGATGATATAGTCTTTGGAGTTAGGATTGTAGATCTTCTGAATTATAATGAAACCATTTAACCGCCATTTAGTGTTTCTTCGAAACCTTTGTTATGAGAAATATTGTTTGAAGGCAACAACGCATTCAAGTAGAACCCTTCTAAGTATTATTTTTGACACTAGATCGGCATTATAACTTTATTTTAGATTATATTTCGTAGCTAAGTCTGCTTTATGTTCCTCTATAATTCCATCATACCAAAATGTCGTTTTCATGGACATTTTATACTTCTTTATATACTCAATAATTTCCTAATCTTTAGTCAGCCACAGTGTCACTATGAGTCACTGTAATTCCTGTATGTTCTGTATTGAAACGGTATGCAAGTATGAAGTTGAAAATTAGAATTTTCTAAACAGGAATTTCTACATCTGTTCAATGTGGCCTTCTTCCGATCAGCTTAATCCTGTTTGTGTAATGCAAATGATTATCTCGGAGATCCTTTAACGAAATACATAACGACAACCTGGCTTATTTTTGAGTGTCAGTAATTCAACTGTAAGTTATAAAACATTTAACTATTAAAATTCAATGCAATATTCGAAATTATATATATCAGCAGAAATACAAACCAGTAGTTTATCTTTTATCATCAATGCTAAGCACTCATGGACAGTATTTCATTCCACAAAAAACTTTCACCATAAATGCAGGTTTTAGGACCCTGTACCGCAAAGGAAGGACCTTGAGAAAAAGGTCAGGGAATCTAATCGAACTTAAAATCCCAAAGAACACGTTGCTCAAATGGCAAACTTTGTGTACGTAAGCTCAGCATGGTGCATCGATTCGACAAGGAGCTTTCTAGCGGATTTTCTCACAAAAAATAAAACAATTTGTAACGGTTTTCATTTTATAAAATATTGCTGAAGAACTTTATTAATTTAGCTAATTTTAACAAAAGTATTGCATTCTACACAATATGTTCGTCAGCATTTTGTAAACGGAAACCCGTTTGGAGACATTGTGGTGACACAAAAAAAATTTACAGATACATGTGCTTGTGTGTTTATATATGAAACAAAACATCTCTGAACAGTTATAAATACCAAATATTGTACATAATTACTGCAACTGTCTAGCTTTGAACGATTTAAGCGGTGGATAATAAACAAATTCAACCTAAACAAAAGATTTTGCTCTCGTTAAGGCACAGTTTTTGTCAAAAGTATTCTGAATAGGTATAAATTACTTATACCTACTTATATTGTAGTCAATGAGACGCCACTATTCAGTTTTATAAACTCCTAAATCTCCAAAGAATATTAATTATCAAAGCCAACACATAGCCTACAGGTACTAAGGGATTTGACTACCGTATTCATCTGCTGCCATCGTGTCTACTTGGAAATACACGAACAACTTATATAACGAGCCCTCTCCCAGTTATGACTTAAAATTACAGAATGCTTAAATGAATACCATGAAAATAAAGCTAAAAAGCGAATCGGTTTAAACGTTTATCTCTACTAATATCAAGTTTACGCTACCCTGTTATAAAAACTTATACAAGTTCAAGAGAGAGTCTTGCGGTTGAATTTCAGAACAATTTTTAAAAAATGGCTCTGAGCAAATAGTAAAGCTTGTATAAGTGGAGATTAAATCTGAAGTAAATATATCGTGGCAAATGACATTTCGGAGCCGTGTACATATCACACAAATATAGAATATAAAACTATAAACGTAACCCTTGCTACTAGTGAACATTTGACGGTCTGGAAACCAGACATTCACCCTCTTG
>JAUKNK010000125.1:2212500-2287500 GCA_030765055.1 Mantis religiosa
CTCAAAAGGTGCACTTTCGAAAATCTGGTTGGGTGACAGTACCTTCTTAGACATCTGCCATTTTCATAAAAACCGTGAGAAGAATATTTGTAAATCCATATTATTGCAAAACCTTTCATTTAGTAAGCAGAGAATGTGCAGGTTGCCTTCTTTCAAATCACTGGAAAAATTGTACTTGGGTACTAATGCTGGAATCTAAGCAACATTGTTTTTCAATTCTGCTTCTCACTTGCACTCGCTGACCTTTTTCTGAAAGTTTTTCCTTTGACGTGCAGGGGTCTCAAGGCCTGCATTTTCGATGAATCTGTGAAGCCAAATTCCAATATTTACAACAGCGCCTAGCAGCGGATATATAGCTACGGAAAACATGCATTCCAATAAACTGATAAAGCTTATATTTATCCACATTTACATTTTCAGGGACACAAAAAATTAACAAGTTTTAGTGTATCATGTTTATCCTTAAAAAGAATCTACCTCTGGTCTCCAGGAACTAAAGTCTGTATACTTCATTCCTAATTCGTTTAGGTGCATTATCGTGTCTTCAAAGGTGCCTTTTCGAATATCTATGTGGGATAAAATACCCCCTTAACAGTGTGTTATTTTCATAATAAGCTTGAGGAAAACATTTGCAACATCGTATTGTTGCAAATATTTTCATTTATTGTGGAAGGAATGTGCCAGAAAATCTCTTTCGAATCGCTAGAAAATGCGAGACTTGCCTACACGTCATGCAATTTAAGGCTCATTGCTTTTGAGCTTTGCTTTTCATTTTCACTCATTATCTTAAAGTCTTCACTTTGATGTGCAGAGGTCTTAACGTCTGTATTTTCGGTGAATCTGTGAGGTCAAATCTTTGGTTGATATGCGGTATTTACTATAGCACCTAGCGACGGAAACATGTATTCCAGTAAACCGATAAAGCTTATAGACATTCGCATTTATATTTCCAAGACACATTCACAATAAGCAAGTTTTAGTTCGTCATGGTTGTTATTATTAGAGGTCTTATTTCTTGCGTGTGTTATTTTCTACACTTACCATTTTCTACACTTTTAATAAATACTTATGAAAACACGTCTACAAAGAATTAAGCATTTTGGATCTTTCTAAAGATTAGTGCAAACAACTCCTACTAGAAGGACCGTCATCCGTCATTGTGACGGGTACGGAAGTGGGTCTGTCCACATTTGCTGTTGTTTTCCTATATGATTGGTTAATGGTACTCTGCAGATCCTTTGTCGATGAGTAAGAAACCTTTATTGCCCAAGTGGCGAAATTTGTGCAACCACTTATGAATTTACGAGGTTTTGGAGCAAAAATCTTTCCGTTGAGGTTATTATGGTAGAATACCTGGGAACCACCATATTTTAGGAACACACTGTGCAGAAATAAATTCAGTGAAATTTTGTGGTTTATGAGATTTGATGACAAGGACACACGTTTTCAAAGAATAAGTACAGATCGCTTTGCTGCTCCTACTCTATCTGGAATCCTTTTATTGCCAATTCCCTGCAGTTTTACATTCCAAGTGAAAATATCACTGTGGATGAGCAATTGTCTCCTTGGAAGGCTGGATGCCCTTTTATTCAATATATATACAATAAACAGGACAAATTTGGTATAAAGTTTCGGCTTGCAGTTGATGCAAATTCAAAGAATCTGGTGAATAATCTGGTGAATTGTTTTCCTCATCTGGACAAAGAAGCTCAGCGCCCCACAGGTGTTCCTCATGCAGAGCATGTTCTAATGCGTATTATACAGCCCTTTTGTTTTTGCAGGAAGAAATATTACATTTTAAAATTTTTCCACAGCCAAATGTCTTTCAGAAGGTTTGAAGCGTAATAGTACAAGCACTGTGGGCAAAGTAAAGAAATGTAGAAGGGAAATCCCTCAATCAGCTGATCCTGCTGCAGCACCTTTGCACATAATTGTACTTTATAAGTCAGGTGACGCAACTCTTAAATGCTACCAGGCGGGGGGAAGCTTCTTTTGAGTTCAGTGCATGACACAGCTACTATAAATAAACAACCTCCTAAAAAGCAACCATAATCAGTGGCGTACTACAGTAACACCAAGTACGGCGTTGACGTCGTTGATCAAGTGGCTCGACTGTACACATTGAAATATGGATGCAGAAGGTAGCCTAGGCATGTTTTTTTCAATGTGTTTGCCTTGACAGCTATTAATGCATGGGTACTCTATAAGGAAGTAACAGGTGAAAAATGAAGCACAAGTCAGTTCATACACAACTTAGCAGCAAGTATGTTTGTGGACCACTAAAGTACTGCATTTTGATCAAATCTTTAAGGGATATTTCAAGAAAAAGCAATTATCAAATTCAACTGTTTCATGAAGATGATATAGCTTTTGGAGTTTGGATAGTAGACTTTCTCAACGACAGTGAACCCATATAACCACCATTTAGAATATATTCGAAACCTTGGTTATGAACTATTTTGTTCGCAGGCAACAACGCATCCAAGTAGATCTCTTCTAAATACTATTTTTGGCATTAGATGGGCATTAGAACTTTATTTTCTATGACATTTGACAGCCAAATCTGGTTAAAGTTCCCCTAAAATTCCATCATACCAAAATATCGTTTTCATGGACATTTTCTACTTCTGTTTTATTCCATTTATACCCCGCCTTGTATCGATGTTGTTAACTCCTAAACGTGGTATTAATCATTACATCACGCGCACATTCACTCTCATTCATACTTTCAGACTCTGGGGGAGATGAGGAATTATCTTGGTCGGAGAAAAATCCCCCCCCCCACACGCCGGGATTTGAAACCGGGAACCCTAGCACAGCAGGCATTTATACCTCTTTAAGCATACAATAATCTCCTCACCGAGCGGGATGGCTCAGACGGTTTCGCCTGTGCCTCGCTTTCGGGAGGCCCAGGTTCGATTCCCGTGGCCGACCTACCTGACCCATTGGTATTTTCGGCTTTTTTTCCAGGTAACTAGGCGAATGTTGGGTAAGTTAATTACATTTCCCGACTTTCCTGTCCCTCCATAACATATTCATAATCAGTTCATATCATCTCTCATCTGGTGGTCTCTTTCAGTGCAGAAATGTCGGCGGGTGTCTCGGCGGTGTATGGCGGAATGATATGCTGTGAGGACAACTACTTCCTCCTCCGGTAGGTCGGTTACTGGTCTCTGCTAGGACCATCACGGAACCGCCAGCCAGGGATCCTTGGGGTTCGGATAGCCTGCCTGGGACTATAAGGGCTCGGCTGCTGGGCTCGTTGCCGTCCCGCAGTGGGGGGCAGATTCGTTGTCCCGGCCTGTCGGGGGAAGTCTCTATCCAATAATCAATAGGGACCCTGCCCTCTGTACTGTCGTGGCTCCTTGGGTCGGCCGCCCTCTGCCTCCTTCACCTCATCCTTCCTCCCAGGGGTGACCCACTTAAGGACATCGGACCAATGGACCCAGCATAGTGGTCTACGTACCGAATCCCCTCCGTAATGAAATCCCAATCCCACTAATCTCCTAATTGTTAGTTACCCAAAATGCCACCTTGAGTCACTGTAATTCCTGTATGTGCTGTTAGGGTACAAGGGGATGAAAATGAGAATTTTTTAAAACAGGGATTTCCATATCCCTTCAATGTAGCCTTCTTACGATCAGCTTAATCCTGTTTGTGTACTGCAAATGGTTATATCGGAGATACTTTTACCAAATACATAACGACAACTTGGCTTACCTTGAGTGTGAATAATTAAACTGTAAATTATGAAACATTTAACTATTAAAATCCAATGTAATATCCGCATTACAACATAGCCGAGTGTTGCTGAAGGAAAATCGCTGCAAATCCCTTGGGAAGTTTCCTATCTAAAAGTAAATACAAATATATAAATAATTAAATCGGCAGAAATACAAACGAGTCGTTTTGATTATCTCTTATTATCAATGCTAGGCACTTATGGTCAGTATTACATTTCAACAAAAACTTTCACCACAATTTGACCACAAATGCAGGTTTTAGGACCCTGCACCTTGAAGGAAAGACCTTGAGAAGAAGGTTAGGGAATCTAATTGAACAGAAACCACCAAAGATGGCGTTGCTGAAATGACAAACTTTGTCGTAAGTCCACCATGATGCAACGATTCCACAAGGAGCCTTCCACAGCATTCTCTTCACACAAAATAAAACAATTCGTAACGGTTTTGATTTTATAAAGTATTGCTCAAGACTTTTATTAAAATTGCATTTTACCCAATATGTTCGACAGCGTTGTATAAACGGAAATCCGTTTGGAGACAATGTGGTGTCACAAAAGGAGTTTACAGATACAGGTACTTGTGTGTTTATATATGGAACAGCATATCTCTAAAAAGAGTTTCATTCTACACACTTACTGCAACAATCAAGCTTTGGACGGGTTAAGTGCTAAACAAAAGCTTTAGCCCTCGTTAAAGCACTTTTTGTCCAGAATATTTTGAATAGGTGTAAATTACTTATACCTACTTAAATTGTAGTCAAATGGTACACCGATATTCAGATTTATTAACTCCTAAAACTCCAGTGAATATTACATATCATAGCCATCACACGGTTCTACACGTACTAAGGGATTTCACTACCGTATTCATCTGCTGCCACCATGTCTACAAGAAAATACACGAACCGTTATATTACGAGACCTCTCCCTGTTATGACTTAAAAGATACAGAATACATAAATGAATACAATGAAAATAAAGCCAAAATGCGAATCTGCTTATACGTTTATCTCTACTAATGTGAAGTACACGGCACCCTGTGATAATAACTTATACAAGTTGGAACAGAGAGTCATGCGGTTGAATTTCAGAACAATTTTTTAAAAAATGGCACTGCGCAGGTAGTGACGCTTGTATAAGCGGAGATAAAATCTTAAAAGTAATTAGTAAGTAAATCGTGGCAAATGACATTTGGGAACCGTGTTCAATACACACAAATGTAAACCCTCTTGGCAGATCAAGATTAGGTCCTCTACAGGCAGAGAAGAGCTATGGAAGGAATTGGGAATAAACGGTAGAGTACAGGAATGAGAAGAGTTTCTTAGTTTTAATATATTTTACAGCACTTCGACAATGCACTGAATAGAAGAGGAACACTCAGTCGACAATAAATATGTCGTAATTGTTCGACCAAAATAACTATTTACCACTTATTATTGGATTTTACGTTATTCTACCGCTCAATGATTTTCGCTGGGACAAATGACCAGAGATATAGTTAGTTGTAGGCACTTCCTCTCTCATACACTTATTTGTCGGTTCAGTGTCCTCTCATTATACATTACAGATGGTCTGTACCTTCACATAAAAAGCTGCAATGAAATCTAAGGCATAACTAAAGAACATAATTACAATTTGTTACAAAATGTAGTATATAACTACAGATATGTTTTCAAGCTAAAAGATGTTACAGGTAGAGCCATCTATGGGCGACAGCGCCAGATAAATGAAGACTTTACAAATATTACTGGACAATCCATATAACTAAAAGAGTGTTTGCTTTCTATATTTTGACTGACATTGAGTGTATTATATTCCCTATACATTGTATATAAGTATTATATTCAGAATACATAGGGCAAGTATTGGAAAATTTCCACAAATAATAAGAAATTATTGCGAAATGGTTCATTGCACTATAGAATGTGGCCGGATTTGCGTGTGTTAACGAGATCTACACTTTTTGTTCTAAGTTTTTCTACATAAGTTACGCAAAAGAAGTTCAGAGGGAAGATAATTTTAAATGATATACCCAAAATATTTAAGAAAGAACTTTCATTTGTGCCTACAATGCCCTAAACATGCAGTATGTTAGTAAATGTGGTTACACCTAATTTTGGGAATATAAATATTTTCACGTCGTTGACGAGCAATTACGCCATGTTACTCTAACAAAAGGTCCCGATTTCGATACCAGGCGAACGCATGTGATGCTTTTGCTTAACACGGCGCATTGAGATGACATCAAGCCGTATTTGTGGTCAGGAAACCAGAATAAATAAACATTCCAGCTCCCATGCAGTGGTGCATGGTATTAAAGTGATGTGATGTAATAAAACAAAGTTCCAACAAAACACTTCCAAATAAGTACAATCGATAAGGACAAGGTATCATAGGGTAAAGACAGACACAAATCTGGCAGGCTGTTTGGAACAGCCCGAAGGGTGGTCAAAACGTGTACCTGCTCTGGGAAGAGCTTAACCACGTAGTGGCGGGATGGGGATGTTGCAGAATGACGGGTGTAATTTAAGTGGGGGCATAGGGTAAAAGACAAAACTCTTAAAGGTATACACATTTCAAAAGACATCCACTCCCGCAAACAACTACTTATTCCTTCGGTACTCCCTTAGTATACATCATTCGTGGTGTTTGCTCAACGAGACACTAGCCAATTAGATCTAAGCTATATCCAAAGAGCATAATTACAATTGGCTATGAAACTATATAAATTATAATTAATATTTATTTGCGATCTAAGCAACTACGTATGGCGGCATCTGGACGGCCAGACACGTTACTCCGTGAATGGGCACACGGTCGCTCTCCTAGCGGAAGACAATGAAATTAACACGTCACACGAGGACTGGAATGTGGTGACATCTCAACTTATTTCTTTCTCCCTTATACCGCAAGCATTGCTAAAACGCATTCAAATACTGTATAAGGAGCATGGACATGACATTTGAGCTAAAATGAAGTATTCTCCTTGCCATAAACAACCAAGAAAATATAAAATGTATACTTGCAGTTAGGTTTTCGTAATATACTGGTACAGGCACATTTTAACTAGACAGACCTATTAAGATTTGATTTATGAAGTACCTGAAGTATATTTTTGAAATGCTTAACGTAGTTTGTGAGATAGAATTCTCCGACTGATTTTATAAAGGATAATGGCCCAAACAGGCTGACTGCTGGAGAAAGTTCTTGAAATGGAATTGTGCAACGAAAAGCAAAAGATAACTGCAACGCACAGCAAGTATAATTATGTGATAGTACACACCAAGTGGTTGTGAAGGAGATCCTTTTATTTAAAAATTGTATAGTCCCAGAGAAAATTATTATATGTATTATATAATAATAATAATAATAATAATAATAATAATAATAATAATAATAATAATAATAATAATAATAATAATAATAATAATAATAATAATAATAATAATAATAATAATAATAATAATAATAATAATAATAATAATAATAATAATAATAATAATAATAATAATAATAATAATAATAATAATAATAATAATAATAATAATAATAATAATAATAATAATAATAATAATAATAATAATAATAATAATAATAATAATAATAATAATAACAATAATAACAATAATAACAATAATACCAATAATAACAATAATAACAATAATAACAATAATAACAATAATAACAGTAATAATAACAGTAATAATAACAGTAATAATAACAGTAATAATAACAATAATAACAATAATAACAATAATAACAATAATAACAATAATAACAATAATAACAATAATAACAATAATAACAATAATAACAATAATAACAATAATAACAATAATAACAATAATAACAATAATAACAATAATAACAATAATAACAATAATAACAATAATAACAATAATAACAATAATAACAATAATAACAATAATAACAACAATAATAACAACAATAATAACAACAATAATAACAACAATAATAACAACAATAATAACAACAATAATAACAACAATAATAACAACAATAATAACAACAATAATAACAACAATAATAACAACAATAATAACAACAATAATAACAACAATAATAACAACAATAATAACAACAATAATAACAACAATAATAAGAACAACAATAACAACAATAATAACAACAACAATAACAACAACAATAACAACAACAATAACAACAACAATAACAACAACAATAACAACAACAATAACAATAACAATAACATTAACAATAACAATAACAATAACAATAACAATAACAATAATAATAACAATAATAATAATAATAATAATAATAATAATAATAATAATAATAATAATAATAATAATAATAATAATAATAATAATAATAATAATAATAATAATAATAATAATAATAATAATAATAATAATAATAATAATAATAATAATAATAATAATAATAATAATAATAATAATAATAATAATAATAATAATAATAATAATAATAATAATAATAATAATAATAATAATAATAATAATAATAATAATAATAATAATAATAATAATAATAATAATAATAATAATAATAATAATAATAATAATAATAATAATAATAATAATAATAATAATAATAATAATAATAATAATAATAATAATAATAATAATAATAATAATAATAATAATAATAATAATAATAATAATAATAATAATAATAATAATAATAATAATAATAATAATAATAATAATAATAATAATAATAATAATAATAATAATAATAATAATAATAATAATAATAATAATAATAATAATAATAATAATAATAATAATAATAATAATAATAATAATAATAATAATAATAATAATAATAATAATAATAATAATAATAATAATAATAATAATAATAATAATAATAATAATAATAATAATAATAATAATAATAATAATAATAATAATAATAATAATAATAATAATAATAATAATAATAATAATAATAATAATAATAATAATAATAATAATAATAATAATAATAATAATAATAATAATAATAATAATAATAATAATAATAATAATAATAATAATAATAATAATAATAATAATAATAATAATAATAATAATAATAATAATAATAATAATAATAATAATAATAATAATAATAATAATAATAATAATAATAATAATAATAATAATAATAATAATAATAATAATAATAATAATAATAATAATAATAATAATAATAATAATAATAATAATAATAATAATAATAATAATAATAATAATAATAATAATAATAATAATAATAATAATAATAATAATAATAATAATAATAATAATAATAATAATAATAATAATAATAATAATAATAATAATAATAATAATAATAATAATAATAATAATAATAATAATAATAATAATAATAATAATAATAATAATAATAATAATAATAATAATAATAATAATAATAATAATAATAATAATTTCACTTTCACTTTCAAATCACAGTGCTCGCTTTCAATTACTACTACTACTACAATTACTACTGGCCGATACATTAGCCACGGCTTCTTTTATAACTCCATGCAATGTTCCAGAAACTAGTGCAATGTTCTCTAATCTTCAAGAAGGCACCAGACGAAAGACGAACCTTCCAGTCATCCATCTTTATTTTTTTCGGCAAGCTTTTATCTCCGCAGTGCCCTGTCTCTCCTTTTGTTCAAGCCAGGCGCAACAATGCGATCGGCGACAGTATTAAAATGAGAGGATTTTCTGGTAGTAGATCTATATTCTCTCCGTATTCCAAGATAACGAAATTAAAAATAACAAATCACTGCCAATAATCAAATTCTTCTAGGAGCACAAAAGACTAGTAATTAAAGACTAGAGATGGCGTTGGGCCTCTTCAATCTCCCACATCCTCCTCTTTAAATTGTCAACTCAGTCTTACACAACGGATACCTGTTCTTTCAATAAGAATATATCATATATGTTTGCAGATGTAGTTTCCCAGCCCGTTACAAAAAACAAAAGCTACACACTTTGTACTCTTGGTTCCATTCATCTTGTCCTTATAGTTTTAGGTGACACTTGAGAGCGAGCATGTACATAGCAGAAAGGAATATATTTAGATCGTTCTACCTTTGTTGTTCGACCAGCTAGTTGGCACCTGAGTGTTTAGGTGAAAATACAAAAGTTCATTTTTTACAATATATCAGGTTCATTCTAACATGTTTCTTAAACGTGTACAAATAAACAAGTACTCACACCACTTGGTCGCCTCCTTTTTTCTGTTTGTATTCAGTAAAGTATTCTGAATCCCTTTGTACTAATCGGAAGGATCCTCGTTATACCAAAATTTGTACATTTTCTTGTAGACACGCTGGCGGGGGAAATCGGGGATCCCGGAGAAAGCCCGCCCCGGTTCCGTGTTTTCCGCCTCAAATTTCAATTTGCGGACACATAGGATCGAATCCGGTTGAATACTTATAACACATGTTAAAAAGAATAATAATCATTTAATGTTTGAGAAACATTAGGTATTGCAAAGTTCAAGATATTCAAGTACAGCAGCGCGTTCGCTAACTCCGGTGTTTGACAAAAACTGTCTTCTAACGAGATCAAAATTGTTTCTGTAGTATGAATTTGTCCATGATTTATCGCTTATCTGATGGCCCAAGGTGTGGATGCTGCAGTACGTAAGTGTACCACATTTCTTATTTACGACCTTTTCTGTTTTAGAGGTATGACGTTCACATACACATACACACCCGCAGATGTGTCTGTAAATTCTTTTTGTGGTATTAGAGAACCTCAAAACGTGTTACCATTGAAATATCGTTGTCAAATATTTTGGGTGGAATTTAATACCTTCAAACATGGGCTACAGTTGATTAAAACTATACGAAATGGTGCAAACTATTTCATTTAGTGTGGAGAGATTGTGTGAAGGAAACCTCGTCTCATATCAACATTCTATACTTAAGAATAAAGTTTGAAATGTAAGCAGTTTTTTTTTATTTTTTAGTTATTCTGTTCACTTGCTCTCACTTAACTTGTTAGAAGTCTTTCCTTTGATGTGCAGGCTGTCTCAAAATCGGCATTTTCGGTGAAATTGTTCAGTAAACATTGTAGTTAAAAACACCAAATTTACTATAGATAAGTGCCTATCATTGACAGTAAAAGACAGTTAAGGCGAGTGAATTATGTTCCTGTCGATGTTAACGATGTGCTAGGAAAGGCCCCATTGGTTTCCGAGTATTTATCCTTCGGGAACACTCGGCTATGAAGTAATTGTGAACATCAAATTGAATGTTAATAGTTGAATATTTCATAATTTATAGTTTCATTGTTAAGGCATTCAAATAAGCCAAACAAATATTTGTTTCCGAAAAGAGTCTCCAAAACCCATTTGCAATTCACAGGCCAGAATTAAGCTTTTCATAAGAAACCCATACTGAGCATTTTTAGAATTGTATGAAGTCCAAACAGCTCAACTCATGGATGAAAGCAAACTTAATAAGAGTGTTCCACACCCTTCGTGGATTGATACTAGGGTTCTAAATCCTTCAATTTTTCAAAAAATTGCTCTAGCGATTTTCATTGCAGTGCTTACCAGAATTATTGGGTGTTTTTATAATTAATAAGAAGATAAACACTGGCGCGACAGCTCTAAGAGGACCAAGACCTACCAACCCGACTGCCAGCCTCACGCCCACCTATAGACGGCAGAGCTGGGCGATCATCCAACCGATATGGGGAGATTTGGTTAGCATCTCGGCATCCCTCAGCCGGAACTTTGGTCTTCGTGACCAGGACCGCTTACCTACCGTAAGCTACTGACTTTACTCACGATGCTGAGTGGGCCCCGGTCCTATACCCGAAACTTACAAATCGCTCCCCATGGGTGGGATCGACACCGGGCCGCTTTCCGTGACCAGGAACCAAGGTATGCTGGCTTAGCCTACTATGCCACGGCGCAGGACCTCTTCATAGCTAGAGACAATATTTTTTTTAAGAATATCATTATCTAAGTGGTAGCTGGTAACCCTTAAAAAGATTATGACCTTACTGCAGAATAAAGGTAGTTATCGTTTAGAACACAAAATTCTGGGAAAATTTATGTTTTGTGGCAGAAATCATCTCAGAGGTAATATAAGATCCTTCTTTCAACTTTACAGTCTTATAATTTTTTCTAATTTGAACATTTTAATCTCTCGGTTATACTATTAACATTAATTTAAGGACCTTCATGCAGCAACTAACATATCTAAGATCATTCAAACCTTATTGTCTTCCGAATTTCTACTTGCACGTATTTACAAATACCTAAAACACACATCTACTAATATCTGTCGCTATTAACGTTAGGCAGATAGAAGAAAACGTTTTTAAGAATATTGTGTACTTGTTTGAGTAGAGAAGCTCATGTAAGTAAAAACTATCTTACGTTTCACTAGTTGGTGTAAAAACGAAATTAGAAAACACACACTTCGACTTTGCTGAGCTTAAGTACAATCAGACAGTCCTGTTATTAGTTTTCTTATATGCACGGAATAATGTCATGGTGTGAAATAATTTTTAATTTTGCGCTATTTCAGGTATTTGTTCAAAACAGTGCTTTAGAAGGCATTTGTGTAACAAACGACACATCGACATTGTCTAATTTTATAGTAGCAATATGGACCTTTTGGGAAGAAGGATCCATGCTACTATCTCTTTGTTAGCTCTGAATGCCTAAGGATGATGCTTCACAAATTTTATAAGTAATAGACAATGCGTATACATATAACTAACCATGGCTCTAATTCGAAATCGGGACCTCTAAAGCGTGCCGAAGACATGCTGCCATCCACCCAAAGAAGTTAGCAGAGTGAGAGATAGTTATGAATATTATCGGACGCAAGTACCTTATTCAAAAATATTAAAAGGTCGATTGTAATTGAATTTGATTCCATGGTTCACTACAGCGTAAAGCTTTGATATATACCCGCGTTGCAGTCCTTCCAATCTGTAACCATAATTTCCTTCGTCTGTCATTACGTTTGTATACGTTCTACATACCCTTCATTTACAAACAGGGCAGCACACTTAAAGATACACTAAAACTAAATACCAAGTTTCATGTCACATTAAACTTTCTGAGTAATTGCCATTCGTCTTACCAGGTGTAAGATGTTACAGCCAGAGCCATCTATGGTGCAAAGCGACAGTTTCTGTAGAGCGTATGATGCTTCTAAATTTAAACCTTTTTTGAGGAGTAATGCTACAGCTCAAATATTTTTGCGTGTGTAACGTATGTTTTTTTTTTTTTTTGTAATATTGTGACCAAAACAAACAAACTCCCATTTATATTAGTAAGTGTGTAAAACTAACCTTTACTAGGAGTAAAAATCCCGTTAATTATGTTTATAATATCAACAGAACACCAATCGTTGAAATGTTTGAAAATAAAGATCTAGGAACACATTTTACAATAAATCTGAAATTCAACAGACACATTGACTTAATGGTATTAAAATCGCTAACAATTTCTTGGCTTCATTATTAAAAATTCCTATTCATTTAAGGAAAAATCCTTAATTCATTTTTATAACTCACTTTTGAGACAAAATCTCGAACATGCATCCATTATTTGGAAACCTAAGACAATAAAGTATATCAACACAATAGAAAAAGTAGAGTAAAGATTTCTAAAATACATGCTATTTAAAAGAACTGGATATTACTCTATTTAAACAAATAATGAAACTCTTTTAGAAGTATTTAAATTTAAAAGTTTACATTTTAGAAGAAACATTGTGGGTTTAATATTTCTGTATAAAGTATTGCATTCGATTATTGATGATATTAATATTACAACAAATATATTATTTTATGTACCCAATAAAATAAGCAGATTCAAGAGGCATTGCTCACCTCCAGAGCAAATACAGAAATCCATAAAAATTCACAATTACACAGAATTATATATATTTACAATAAACTTCATTACCTTTATGTAGATATTTTCAACATGTCTGTGACTCAATTAAAAACTACCATAATTACTATTTATTAATAGATAAGTAAATTACTAAAGATGATAACAACGGTATAATTACTGAAATTAGTAATAGTAGTAAAATTACTTACCATGCCACCTTCATCTTTTTTCCTTTTTTTCTTGTTTTATAATGGTTTCCATTCCTTATTTTCCCTCTCTGTATAACTTTGTGTTAATATATGTTTTTCTTGTGTTTTATTTGTATTTGTATATTACTATGTGTAAATAATATATATGATGAACATTGTAGTTGGGCTAATACGCCTGTTATGTTCATAATAAACAAATAAATAAATGACTTACACACACCTATTGTGTCCAACATACCAATGAGTAAAGAATAAACTGAAGGAATTGCAGGAGGTAACAGAATTGCAGGCAGACAACCCAGAGAGATGCGCAGAGGTTCTAAATTTTTTCGAGTGCAATTTAAGATGGTGAACACAAAAAACGAACAAAGCGAGCTGAATTATAACACCCAACAAACATGTTTCTTTCGATAATTTCTTTACTTATGTTCATCACAAAAATTATATAATTGTTACACTTCCATTAAAATGGGCATACAGCCTGTAAGACTGCTATATTTTATTACTCCGATAACCTCCTTTTATGTTAAGGTGTCACTGTCTGTTACTGAAGTGCATTATTCACAGCATAATCAGAAATATCTCAAAAAGTTAAAAAAAAAGAAAAGGGAAAAAATAAATAAATCAGATGCTTTGCACTCATATGGTTTCTGCACACACTCTTTTCAAACACTGAATATAAGCACTCATTCTTCTACCTACTTCATAATAATGAAGATGAAAATCTCCTGAATAACTTTATTATATTTTCGAAAGTAGGTCAATGAGAGTTGGCAAATTTATTTACTCACTCTCTTTAAGCTATGATGTTGATTTTAATGGTGATGGCGATCTCAAGTTCCACGTTGGAATGCCAGTTTGTAACTAATTTATGGTGGTGTTCACAGGTTACCACTGCTCCACGTTGTGCACCAGTTTGAAGCAAATATTATAGTGAGCAATGAGGTTTCTCTCAGGGTATGCGTGGATGTGTGTGAGAAGGAAATTTTACAACACTGGAATGCCCGTTTCCAAATTATTTATTCACTGCTTCTTATTTCAAACCTCGAAATGGAAGCTGCCGACCGAGGGTTACCAATCACGGTTTATAGTGACTGAATGCTAATTATATTTCTCGATAAATTTTGATGACCTCTCAAATATTCAAGACCGAACAAGTTGACCGCTCTAAAAAGGCTTCACGTCTGACTCTACTCTTGATATCGGCTACACGCCGGATAATGTTTATAATGGTTTCATAGCCGTGACCCGTCTCCATCGGCGAAAAGCCGAACAGTGCTCCCTCACCACAACTGCGTGTGTGTATTTATATGTAACTTTCACTCTCCAAATTCCTTTTTACACAAAGTCCTTTTGTGGCTGTTTTGGTCGCTATTGTAAACGATCCGAAGAATACTCTATTCATGTACGTCAAGTGACAATTCCTTTAGAAACCTTCTAAGGACACTGTTCCTTTCATTCATGGCATTGTTATAAACAGTTTCCCCAACTAGACTGGCCTTGGCTTTGGTCGTCACAAAGAATCAACATTCCTTCGACGTCTATCATTATTCTTTGCTCCTGCAAACCATAATTTCGGTATCAGCTATTACTGTAAATGTTTGTTTTTCCACCTATTTAAATATGAAGCAAGATATGGAACTAGGAGCTGACCAGTCTCATACTGCCTTACTGCACCCCCACTCATAATGCGTATGATAAGAGTTCTGGCAGACGCAGAGGAAAGAAGTAATCCTTGCTATAAAAAGCACTGCTAAGGCATCGGGTAGTTAATTTTATGTTGTGATACAAAAAAGTCGTTTAATCTCATTTAATATAAGAGCAAACATGAGCGCAATATGGACAGTAATCATAAGTGATGACTCCTAATGTATGTTTACACAAAAGGAGCATAAAAATACTTCCAATCTGTTTATTTATATGAACATTGAACATGAGTATCTGTCCACATTCTCGGTGGGCCAAGGGCTCTGGAAGTTCACGGTTATGCCCTTTGGCCTCTGCAACGCACCAGCTACCTTCCAGCGCCTCATGGAGTCAGTGATGAGAGGGCTGACTTACGCTGCTATACCTGGACCACATTATCATCGGCGGGAAGACTTTTGAAGATCACCTCGAGAACCTGAGTAAGGTGCTACAGAGGCCGCAGGTGACCAACTTGAAGCTGAACGCGAAGAAGTGCCAGCTCTTCCGCAAGGAAGTTAACTACTTGGGTCACATAGTCTCAGCCACCGCAGTGGCCACAGACCCGGAGAAGACAAAGGCCGTGAGAGATTGGCCTCGCCCGAGGGATAAGAAAGAGCTGCGCAGTTTCCTGGGGCTGTGCACTTATTACCGCCGCTTCATAAAGGTGTTATCCAACATCGCCAAACCCCTTACCCGCCTGACAGAGGAACACCGGCCTTATGTGTGGACGGAGGACGCCGAAAACGCTTTCCAGCACCTGAAGGAAACCCTGTGCAGTGCTCCAATTTTGTGTTTCCCACAACTGGGTGGCGCCTTCATTGTGCACACCGACGCCAGCGACCATTGCATTGGAGGTGTCCTATCGCAGATCCAGGACGGCCATGAGGGGGTGATAGCCAACTACAGCAAGACGCTATCCAAGGCAGAGAAGAACTACTGCGTTACCCGACGGGAGTTACTGGCGGTAGTAAAGACATTGGAGCACTTCCACAAGTACCTGTACGGTCAGCCATTCCACCTTAGGACTGACCATTCCGCCCTAACCTGGCTATAGAGCTTTAAGAACCTGTAAGGACAGACAGCACGTTGGGTCCAGAGGCTGCAGGAGTACGACTTCACCTCGGAACATCGTAGAGGCAAGAGCCACGGTAACGCAGACGCCATGTACCGAAGACCCTGTCCAGAAGAGTGCGGCCAGTGCACAAGAGTGGAAGAGAAGGAGCGTGCCGCAGCAGTCGGAGTAGTCACGGCAGTGCCTGCGGACGGCTGGGATAGCGCAGGCCTGAGGAGGATGCAGCTGGCAGACGCCAACTTGGGGCCACTCTTGAGGGAAGTGGAGGCAGGGTCAAGAACAACCTGGGAGGACATCGCACTTAGGAGCGCCACCTACAAGTCGTACTGGGCCCAATGGGACTCGTTGAAGACCAGAGAGTGCGTGCTTTTCCGGGTATGGGAATCACCCGATGGGAAGACACAGAGAGAACAGTTGGTACTTCCCCGGAGTAAGGTCCCGGAAGTCTTGGAGGAAGTGCACGCCGGTACTTCGGGAGGACACCTGAGAGCGAACCGAAAGATTGACAAACTACGGCAGCGTTACTACTGGCTGAGACTCCGAGCAGATGCTGAGAGATGGTGCCATCAGTATCACGTGTGTGCGGCGAGTCGTAGCCCCCAGACTAGGAGCCGGGGTCGCATGCAGCAGTACAACGTCGGAGCGCCATTCGAACGGATCGCCGTTGACATTGCTGGACCGTTCCCAGTTTCCGACCGAGGCAACAAGTACCTAATGGTGGTCATGGACTACTTCACCAAGTGGCCGGAGGTGTATGCCATCCCAAACCAAGAGGCAAAGACAATTCCAGACTGCCTCGTGGAGCATGTGTTCTGTCGATTTGGGGTGCGGTTAGAGTTACACAGTGACCAGGGTACCAACTTTGAGTCCAACCTAATGAAGGTGGCACTACAAAGGCTTGGGGTGAACAAGACCTGCACGACGCCTCTACATCCCCAGTCGGATGGCATGGTCGAAAGATACATCAAGATCTTAGAGGAACAGCTGGTGTTCGTGGAAGGTCGTTGCCAGCCATCAGCAAGACTGGGACGTCAAGGTGCCACTGTTCTTGCTGGCCGACCGCTCGTCTACACACGACCCAACTGGAATGACGCCAGCCAGCTTAATATTTGGCCGAGAATTACGCCTCCCTTGTGACCTGGCTTTTGGAAGCCCCCCCCCCCCCCGGAGGCGAAGCAGCCGGTGACCGAGTATGTGGAGAACCTGGTGGACCACCTCGACGGCATGCACGAGATGGCTCGCTAGAACATCCAGAAGGCGAGCGACCGCATGAAGTCTCGGTAAGACAGGCAAACCAAGCCAAGGGTTCCAGCAGGGTCACCTGGTCTGGGTGTACCGTGCCACCCGGACCGAGGGGCGCTGTCCGAAGCTCCAGCAGCCATGGCAAGGACCTTACCGGATGGTGAAGACAATAAACGACGTGGTCTACCGCATCCACAAGGTTCCCCGAGGGAAGATGTTTGTGGTACACCTGGATCGCCTGGCACGCTACGATGGTGCTGTTCAGTACGGCCAGCATTGAGGAGGGAGCAGTGTCAGCCGAACGCTGGAACTCTCTATTGAACCGGCCAGCGGCAGCAGCAGGAGACGGAGGCGTTTGGACACGCCCACTCGTTTGTCTTATAGCGGTAACGAGGGGTGAATGGAAAAACAATACTGTGCCGTCTCTTTCCACTCCCCTTGATTTCTCGAACTTACGGGATATTTCATCTAATCCGGAACATTCTGGATTGGCCAGGTGGTCTTATATAAGCAACGCGTCGGGCTGGAGAAAGTCAGTGCTTGATGAGCTAGTGAACGGACGAGAAAACTGTGTGCGTGCACCGGAACGACAACGGACGAACTGGTGAATTGTAATTTTGTGAATTACGTAATTCTGTGTAATTGGCAAGTGTTCAACTGTAAGTCGGTGGAAATAAAGAACATTGCTGAGTTTGTGTAATTGGACTTTTCATTTCACGAACCCACATAGTCACAATATGGTATTCTTTGATCTTGAAAAAGCATATGACTCTGTACCTATAAATAGACTAAGGGAGGCAATGGAAAACTTTGGAATAGCTAAGTCCCTTATATTCTTTATTAAAGTTATGTATGAAAGTAAGGCAAGTGTTAAGATGGGAAAGCGATTATCAGCAGGATTCCCCACGACAAAAGGACTACGACAAGGTTGTGGCATTTCACCTACACTGTTTAAAATATTTATAGAAGAGATGTAAAGAAAGTGAAATAAGTAATGTAGGGGAATGGGACTACACATTAATGGCTGCTTATTCCACAATTTACTATTTGCAGATGACCAGATTATAATAGGACAGGATAAACATGATATAGAATATAGGATTAGAAAATTAATAAATGCATTTTAAGTAGGCGGATTAAAAATAAATGCAATTAAAACAGAATATATGGTAATAGGAGGAAATTTGGAAGGTCTCCCGCTAAATGATGTGGTAATTAAATGTGTGGAACAATTTAGGCACATAGGATCTATAATAGATAAGAATAGCGGTTGTGATAAAGAAAATCATTTGGGTAAATTATGCATGGAAGGCGATTAGAAGTTTGAACAGTCTTTTCTGGAATAGGCACTTGATTAGAAATACTAAACAACAAATTTTAAAAACAATTTAATTTAATTGGTGGAAATTAATCATTTATTCACACTAGCCATACATAGGCTAAGGTTCTGTATGGATAGAATCAACATAAAAAATTCAATGCCATGGCTGGGATTTGAAACACGAATCTCCTGGTTTCCGTCCAGTCGCACTAACACATTGAGCTTCCATGGCCAATGTGCCGTCAATTAGAGAATTTAATGTCAGCACGGCACATTGTTCATGGTAGCGCAATGGGTTAGAGCGACTGGATAGAAACCAGGAGATCCGTTGTTCAAAGTGCGGCCATGGCATTGAATTCTTCATGTTGACTCTATCCATTTAAAAACAATATTAGAAAGTATACTTACATATGGGTCCGAAAGTTGGACATTAAATGGAAGAATGCAGAAAAGAATATTAGCGCAGAAATGGATGGACTTCGAAGAAGTATGAATACATCAAGCTTACATGTCAGAAACACCTGCATTAGACATGAAATGGATGCTCGGTGGCCCAAACAAGTTCTAAAGTGGGAAGTACCAGGGAGAAGAAAGTGGGGAACAGCCAGAAGAATGTGGCACAAGGAAATATAAGTCATATATGAAGAAGAGGGAATTGGAAGAAGGACAATGGAATGACAGAAATCTCTGGAAAAGCAGAAACCAAGGGTGAAGAGCTGTAAAGTGAAAAAACCTATAAATAAATAAATATCTGCTAAAGCAGAAAGTTAAAGCTTCTACAACTCTCCATGTCTTGATGAATAGAATTCTTAATATCTTCCATGCATTTTCCCAGAATTCAGAAACAGAACTATTTCAAGTGTTCTGAGATGTCTTCAATATGTGCCAGCTTTGAACATAGGCAGATAAGCATCATTATTGACATCTTTGTTAATTAAAATTTTTTATATTCCTAACCGTGCTTTGTACAAACTGAATTATATATTACAGCGAGATGCACTCATTTATAAATTTATTGCACTGAGCACTACTAATTATATCAGTGATTTAATACATTTTTGTTCACTGAATTGCGTGAAAATTCCAACAATTTTGGAATAGAAAAGGCTTTATAAAACCTGCTCAAACGCCTTAAATATGCATGCTATAGCAGAGGGCAGGGTCCATAACAGTAACAGATTTGAAGTCCGCGGTGCGACTGGTAACTACAGTCGCCTCTCTCCCTTTTGTGTGCTTACACATCCAGTAGTTAAGGACCTCCCACCTTCCGAAGGACAAGGATTAACCGAGAGCAACGCTGAAATCTGCAGACGCAGATAGAAGGAAACGTTCTTATGAATATTGTGTACATGACTCAGTAAAGAGGTCATGTAAGTAAACGTCCTTTAAACCCTTCCACTACTTGATCTAATGAAGAAAGCCCACTCTATGCACATTATTTTACCTTTTGCAAACAAATTTGCCTGCCAAGTCTCTATGTCAGCAACCAGTAAACTGTCCATTATACTGATCATTACATCTACATGCTACTCAAAGTATAACCGTGGCGACATCAAAGGATGCGTTAAGATACAGGTATTCTATGACGCAGGGATACGATATTATTTATTTAAATGACCTTGTTGTCGACGGGCCCTAAAACACTACACACATACACACTATTTCTATTTTTGTAGTTTACGTCCTCCAACGTTAAATCATACCGGACGATGAATGAAACGGGTGAAAGGATGTTCAAATGAGCCCGGGGTCCATGCAGCTTAGACCTACCTGGCATTCGTCTTTTCAGGATAAGGGAAAACCCTGGGAAAACATTATCCAGGTATCTCACCCTGACCGAGATTCGAACTCGGCACCTCTTGTACGTGACGCAGTCACGCTAGCATCTACGCTAACAAAGCGGGCAGACGCAGGAATAAGATACCTTTTCCCGCTCGCTCTAGAGAGAGCCACGTCGTCGCCTATTCTCCAAGTTATCTGGATTGCAAGCATAAACAGCCGAGCGCTTAGAACGTCCTACTTCCACCAAGGCGTATATATAAGTTTGCCAAGAACAGACGTTTGTGTAAAATCTGTAGAAATATTGTCGACTGCTCGAATAATAGATATATGAACCCATTTGTAGAGAAAAAAATCTTAGCAACCACCTTTATATTAGCCATCTTAATTCTATATATAATTATCGCTGGATTAATTATATCACCTGAATTACAGTAAACGAGATCTTCTGAAACAAGCTATTTTGGAAATGCTTATAAACTTATCGCACAAACGCTAATTAGTACTAAAGTAGCCTGGATATCCCATCCAAATTGTAATTTACTTTGTACTTTACAATCTAGGGCCTCCATCACAACTAGAAGGGAAGATTGCTATTGTACATCATACAAAATTTGTGTGCATTTAATCTAATAAGATGTATAATTGTACTCAGATTCCAACTAATCAAAATAATTGTATTCTAATCACAGATCA
Source organism: Mantis religiosa (assembly GCA_030765055.1). NCBI lineage: Eukaryota > Metazoa > Arthropoda > Insecta > Mantodea > Mantidae > Mantis > Mantis religiosa. The sequence continues at coordinate 2,234,133 of JAUKNK010000125.1, forward strand.
ATAGTGCAATTGATTCCAAAAGACAAGATACACATTCTAATAGTCTATGACCTAAGGTAGCGAGGTGCATCTATATATACTTGTTTCAGCGTACTTCCTTTCTCATCCAAATTTAATTCTTCTTTTGTTATTGCGTCTGTGTACATTATAAATGACCATTCTTTTCACAGTACTAACGCGCACTGTAATCTAAGCTAAACTTAAAGAAATTACCCATGTGACAAGAAAAGTGCAGTAATAAATTGGCATACCTCTTCTGCGGTAAAAGATTTTACAGGTAGAGCCATCTATGGACAGCAGCGAGCACTTTTTGAAGTTGCTTTTGCCTCTAAGCCAATAAGTGTTTCTGAAATAAAATCGGTGTAACCAAAACATATCCCCCTGTAGTAATAAAAGATATAATTTAAACAATGACCAAAGGTACTGTTATCACACTACATTCTCGAGCCACTCCTCCAAAACAGCATATCCTTCCATCATTCCCAACTTTTATGTATATAGCTACAGAAGTTGATCCGTAGACCATTTCGATTATGTTGGTCAAATCGTGCCCTGTTTCAAGCCTCAAGCTATTTCTGTGAAATCACCTGAGAGAGAGGAACGGTGACCACCGGTTTTGAGATACTATATCGACCATGAAAAATGGAATCGAAAGACAAGAAATTCTCCAAAAACTTTCAATGGGGTGAGGTATGTTGTAATAAATTACCCTCTTTTAACAAGAACCACTTTAACAAGATTTTGCTTATTTATTATAATTTGCCACTTGGATAAACTCTTTGTAAAGTATTTTGAAAATATAAAGCACGTCCGAGGTATTTGCAAAAATATTCAAGCTACAAATTTTATTTGTTTTGCAAATATATTGATGAACGTCAAAGTCACCTGTATCCCAGAGTAGAAGTGCACCAATAAATAAATTATTGAATTTGTAACCTATGCTTTTATTGAACTATCTTTTAGCAGACCTTTGCAAAATTTTCAAACACATCCACTGAAATATTTGTAACATTTGCTTATGAATATTGATCTTGGTTATTTCATGGCATTAATATACATTACATTTAGAGTACTTCCATTTCACACACAGTTATTTTTTATTTTGAAATTACATTTGCATACAATTAACACACACTTCCCTTTTACGTAGTAAGACCAACATAAATCTATGCTAAACCTAAAGAAGTTAATCACATGTCCTACAAAGGTTTATAAATTATTGTCCTTCTTCTTCCACGGTATAAGATATTAAAGATAAGAGCTTTCTAGGGACAGAAGCGAGATATTTCTTGGAGCTTACCTTGATTCTGAGCCAATAAACTGGTCTTCTTCTTTAACTTTCCTACTTGTACCACTAAAGTGCTGTTAGAGATTTGTTGTTGCTCTATCCCTTGTTAGGTTGGACCTGGGAAACAGAAGCTTTAGATCCGATAGAGAACCAGGATGGCTGATCAGCCCAATGCCTGGTATGAAAGCGACGGAAGTGGAAGATATATAAGAAGGCGAGATGAATGATAATAAAGATAACGGGCAACTGGTGGAATACTGCCGTGGCAAACCAAATAACCCAGACAAAACCCGTCCCAGCGCCATGTTGCCCACAGCAAATCTCAATGTGCTGTCACCTGGGATCGAACCCGGGCCGCTTGGTGACAGACAAGTGGCCTAAACGATCCCAATTAGCTTATCCTGGAGTAAAACACCTGTTGCTAAACTATATTCGTTGCGCAACATTACTTTGTAAAAATACTCTAAAATGGTACAATCACAGTACATTTCCAACCCACTCGTTCAAAACAACATAATATTCAATCTCTTCTAAATTTCATATGCATTTACACAATTAGCTTCGTAACCCATTTGGATATAGTTGCTCAAATCATGTCATGGTTCGAGTTCCATGATATTCCTACGAAATTGTGAGGAAAGAGAGGAATGGCGTTAAAGTTAAGACATCGATATTGGGAAACTATGTCTAATGACAGACAACAACCCGGAAAATATTGATGATATAATATAATTTGACATAAATTACACTCTTTCAATGAGAACTACTTTAATAGGATTTTGTCTATTCCTTCGGAGAAGCACGTTAGAGGAACACTTACTAAATGTAATGAGAATATAAAGTGCTTTTGATATCTTTTCCAGAAAATTAAAGCTGCACATTTTGTTCATTTGAAATTATCCGGCATAGGAATGTTTAAGCATTTGAGTTCAGATTATGTAGAGTTAAATATCATAAAACAGCGGTCACTTGACAAAAAGACAAAATACCGACCCGGGTGATGTTTACAGACGCCAAAAGAATGTATATAGTTCAGGTTATATTTGATAATGAACCTCCAACTAAGTTCTTCACAGAAGTAAAGCTCAACCAGCTCCTATCACACGAATTACTCCACTAAAAGAACATATTCTGGTGCAGCTTAGTGGCTAAACTTATAGATGAATGGATTGCTGCTTGATGGAAGCGGAGTAGCAGCAAACTCTACTCCAGCCAATGAAGAATGCTGTCCCTGCCTAGAGATCAGTGACAGTTAACCTTATTTTCTTCCCTCCTGGCTTTAATAATTAGTAATTGGTATGACTAGTCTTAATTATTGCTATACAATGGTAATCAAGTAAATTTCTATTGAGTAAGCAGAATTTCAATGAATATATTTTTGTTATATTGGTTGGAGCTAGCTTTAACTATGTATTCTTACAGCAAAGTACGAGCAGCAGTGCCTGATATGTAGCTCAAATCAAGAAGAGAGTAAATTGTAATTACATTAAAAGATTTTACTGGCTGCGTTTGGCTGTTTCTTATCCTCTCATAGTGTTATTGCTGGAGACAATAACATGCTTTCATCCATACCTGAGCCTCTAAAGCGTCAACTGCATATATCTACACTTTCCGTCATAAAGAATAAATCCTGCAATATTTAGATCATGCTCAAACTTTGGCTTTCAGTTTATCAGTAATGGGACTAAACTGCAGATATTATTGTGTAGCTCAAAGGGTTGCCCTTGCTTTATTTTGGTTAATACAAACATCTCAGATAACGCACTGTTATTCTCGAAAGAGTGAGAAGGGTACTGACACACTTCTCGGACTTCTGCTAAGTAACATTGAACGCATCACTTCACTCAATGGAATGCGCAGGAATCACAAATGACAGATAAATGTAAAGTTCCGGAGTACTCACGGCGTTATCTGAGAGGTCTCTATTAACAAAGATAAACCAGGGTAACTTTTTCAGTAGCAGGATAATACTTCAAAAGTTGTTTACATTTTAAAACGTGGTCCACTAATGTATACAGGGTTGTTAGTATCAATAATCAAGGTTCCTAATGCTGAAATAAGTAACGACTGGCAAGCAAATGTAAACAAGATGGCTATACAAAGAGGCGTTGAACTGTGTAGAACAGAACTGTTAAAGCACGGAGTGGGTTCAGGTTCGAATGCCATCGCAATAACAATATGCTTACTGTTTATCCTTCTCGTAAACTGTGTAGTGAAGACTTAGAACGGTAGATTGTTAGCCCTACCACCGTATTTTGAATGAGTTTTCTTCACTGTACATTTTCAAAATGAAGTTTTATTTTTGTGTTTGTTAGTATTTATTAAGGCTTATTATTGTGCTTAACAGGCCAGAAGTGATGAGCTATATATTCATAGCGTCGTCAGCACAGTGAGCTCATAATAAAACATAAGGACCAGAAACATTTACAAGCGAAAGTATTCATACTGTGTTCCAAAGTTTCGAATTCAGAGCCAGTAAATTTAAAGACGAGGGGTTACTTTTTGGACACTCGCCCCTTCCATGAATGTCGCTCTCCGTCCATTGCATTTGCAAACTGCGCTACTGCGTTAAAAATCAATTAATATTCAAGAACAATTTATGCATTATGTATACAATTGCCGGAGTGGAATGAATGGCGCAGTTTTGTCTGCGGCTTTCTTTGAGGGTATAAGTGCCAGCTGTTGTGTCGGAAATGCATGGCAGGATGATGTGCTCATTGTAACACTTGCTCTTCTAGTAGGACGGTCTATGGTCTCCGGACCTGGTGTGGTAGGGCCGACTCCCCTCCGTAGCAGTCCAGTCCAGTATATAACTGAGTAATATATAATATGTATGTATATATATGATTGCTATAATACATACTGAAACTGAAAGTGCCGTTCTTACTGGTGGAAACTTCGAGATGAAAAGCATGGTCTGCTTCATACGGCAAAAGTGAAATAATGGTTAGCAGAATAGGTTAAGGTATTTATAGTTGAATAGAACTTAATAGAATACATTGTGAATATAACAACTTAAATTTCCCGCATGAGAATGGAAGAAATTCTTTTAGTTTTATGGATTGTCCGACAGGTGTCGCAACAAATGCATGCACGAAATTTTGCTGCCCATAGATGGCTCTACCTGTTATGGCTCATAGCTACGAAGTATAATGTAGTTGCATATAAATATATGCACCTAACTTCCGTTACGTTTTTCTTTATTAGTTGCGTGTTTTATTTTGTGTTTTATTGCACTGTTGCAAAGACTAGGTATAACGAATACGCAGAAAATACTCAACGGACAAATAATTGAGTGTGAGAAAGGAAGTCCCTATAAGCGGGTATATGTAAGGGGCAATTACTAAATTGTTAATTTCTTTTTGGTAATTCTGTGTTTCACCATTGGATTTGATGGTCTGTTGAGCACTTGTAATAAATTATTTAACCTTTGGACTGAGATTGGAATCGCGGATCTTGTCTTCGTCCTACTGTATAGTAAATTTTTACCGAGAGTAATTTCGGTGTTCAGTCTCAAGACAATTGTTACAACAGTACCTAGGTATCTAAATTATTTGTTATTTTTCATATGTACCTGTAAATTGGATCTAATTAGTGGTAAATTTAATCTGTTCCTTCATTTTATAATTTTGTACAACATAGTGCATATAAATTTCGCTACAGGGATTAGTCGATTTTTGAACACAGAATCGCAGTTTTCAAATGCAATGGACAGAGTAAAAGTAATCTCAGTCATAAACTTACATTCCGAAAAACCTGTATGAAGTAACTGCTCGTAAATTTTCATAATTTTTCTGAAAAGTGTATGAAGACATTCGGCGATTGTGGTAAAGAGAGTGGGAGTTAAATTTTGGTGTAGGAAATAAAATATGTTGATGGGTAAAGATGAATTCAAGGAAGTCGGTGCTTTGATACGGTTTTCAAGGAGCAGTACTAGATGAAGAAGTAAGACATTTAAGGCTGGAAATATATATTTGTTGTTCTCGTTTTATATTGTTTTATTAGTAATTGTGTTATGATTGCTATTAAAATACGAGGATCAGAATAGGAATACATCTAAGTAAAATGTGAATATACGAACACACTCTCCCACTTACACACACACAAACACACACTCACACACACACACACACACACACACACACACACACACACAAACAAACAAACAAACAGAAGCAATTAAAGGGCGTAGAACTATATTTATTTAACTAGGGAATAATGCAAATGATATGTATGTTATAATAAATAAATTACACAAAAACATGAAAAGTACTTTAATGATATATTTCTTCACAGAGAGCAAATGAATGCAATATTCTGTGAGCGAAGTGTCTGTTCAAAGAAGGAACGTTACTTAAGCCACACATCCTTGGGACATGACAAAAGTTGAAAATAGACAAGAGAGTAGGACACTAAGCACAGTACGACATATATATATATATATATATATATATATATATATATATATATATATATATATATATATAGTAGAAACAAATATATTGCCTTAACTCCTCAGTGCGTAAGGGATGAAGTGAACGAACTGCAGAGAGCCAACCCAGAGAGATGCACACAAGGCCTAAAATTTCTCGAATATGATTAAGATGGTGAACACTACGAAGGAACAAAGCACACTGAATGGTGACAACCGTAGTAAGAAATAATTTAACTTTCTTGCGAACGACAGGTTTCCTGCTACAGGTGGACCACCTGCTTCACTCTTGAGAAGTCAGAGAGCATAATGCAAGATGCAATACATATATTGTAAAATGTGCGAAGGAAATAAGTTAATTGGTTAGAGAAAAAATGTGACGTAAGTTTTTAGCCAATTTCTCTACTTGAAAGTGTTTAACAATACACAAAAATTATTAAATTCTTACACTTACATTAAAATTGGAGTACAACGTATAATAGTGCTGTGTTTTATTACTCCGATAAGCTCTTTTTATTTCAAGAAGTTATTTATAGATACTTTATTTTACCGCCAATTTTCTTGTAAGTTGAAGGGAATCTCGGTACACGATAGACAACGGAGGTGGACATCTCAACCACGGCGACCAACACTGGGGCTAAATACTCGAGAATAGAGGATGAAGTTACAGCCGCTGAGGAGGCTAGGGGGCAAGCCACGTAGTCGCGCGGAAGTCCTTAGTAGTTACAGCAGTACCAACACTCCAAGTCCAGTGTCGACAATTGCGGGCGGACGTTTCACCGTGGCTCTCTGTTAATCCTTATCCTCCGGATGAGCGGAGGGATCTCTGATCGTTGTATGGGTAAATGTAGTTACCAGCCACACCGGGGAATTTAAATCTATATTTTTTAGAAATCGTGCCCTGTGCTAGAGCATATGAACATCATGCATTTGTACTTTGTTTATAAATAAGTTTCTGTTTCAAAATTGTTGTAATTTTTCGGATTTCAGTGTAGGGAGTTATATCAAATCACTGATATGTTTAGTAGTGCTCAATACAATAATCTTATAAATGAGTGTATCTCTCTTAAATACATAATTCTATTTATGCAAAAGAATATTAGGAATATAAACAATTCTCAGTAACAAAGATGACCTAACTGGTGCCCCTTAGGCTTTATTCAAAGCTGGCACATTTTGAACACACCAAAGAACTCTGAGAAGCTTCTATTTCTGAAATCTGGGAAAGTGCACAGAAGAGATGACTAATTCTGTACTTCAAGACATGGTGCATTGTTGCAGAACCTTTAACTTTCTGCTTTTGCATATATTAATCACATGAATTTTTCATCTTCAGGGCGAGCAAGGCCGAGCTGTTCCTCTGTTGTCAGACGTATGTATATTGTAATGTGAAGCAGATACTTTCTATTGCTTTCCACGCCTGCTTATATCCCTTCTAACACTTTCTGGTTTGGAGCTGCAGGTGAAAGAATTTAATTTTTCCTCCTATGGAAACGATGTGTTTAATTAATTTTAAGATTATATATTTTATTTTTTTGTAATTCTCTGAGGCAGTTGAATATGTCTCAAATAGGAACCTAAGACAAATATGCCCTATAAGATGTTCATTATAAATATTTCCGTTATTCTCAAAAGCTATCAATGAAACCTGTGTGACAGTACAATATGTTTTACATATCAAACTTATATATTATTGTTGTATTATATTACATTATATTACACTATGTTACACAATATTAAATTTTATTTTCATTATTTATATTTGTACTATGCAAAGGTGACAGTTTTGAAGATTATGATTCAGCAAAATAAAAATGTTATATCGTATTTCGGATCACATGCACAATGTAGCAATCCCATGGCCTAAATAAGCAAACATTTATTTGATCCTGAGCATATGTTTTGACACATAATGTTAAATAATTTAGAAGATATTTAATTTTCACCATTTGGGAACAAAGTAATTTTTTTCAGACAAGTCAAAATTTAAGATTTATAAATTCCTTATAATGGTCTTTTAATATTTAAATGTTAAATCTATTATGTATAACTATACATATTAAAAATAAGTAAAGGAAACGTATCTCATATATTCAATAATGTTGAATATAAGCTTGCCAAAGAATTGTAAGCTTTTCTTTTTTCTATCCGGTATAGAATATCACAGGTGGAGCCATCTATGTAGAGCCGTAAGTGGTTGTTTAGGGCGTAGGATGCTTCTACACCAATATGTTCTTTCTTATGTAACTGCAACAAATATATATTCGCGCGTTTAACATTTTTTGTAATAATTTGAGTATTATAATCAAACTACCTTTTTAAGACCATCGTCTACATCCTCACATATTTGCACATATCTCGATTTACATGTATAGGTTTACAGAAGTAGTTCAATAGAGCTTGTAGCTTGTGTAACTACAAATAATATCATGTGTCAAGCTCCATGACAGACCTGCGTGCACATCAGAAAACTGGAAATGTGGATTATCGTTTTTGAGATATATCGATATTTGAAATCTGAAACCAAAATGAACACCAAATCGAGAAGCGTTAACTGGGTATAAGTTTTCGTAATGCATACTTCCTTACTAGCTCTGTTTTAAGAGAACCTTAATTGAAGTACTTATATTTACCTGATATATATATGTTTTATAAAGCTTTCCTAATTATTGCAATTACTCTCCTCCGATATCAGATCTGACGTGTAGATCCATCTGTGTACGACAAGATACAGTTGCTTCGAACATTCATTTCTTCTGCTACAACGTGGCTTCCCAGGAGTTACATCGGTATGGCCAAAATATATGCTGGTGTGTAAAAGTTGCTTATAATATTAACATAAGGTATAAGAATCACGCTATATTCTCAACCCACTCCTCCACAACGGTTATTTTTTCATCTTCTTTAAACTTAAGACATACATTGACAGATGTAGCACTTTTCAGGGTATATAGTACAGCGCAGTGTCAAATGTGTTTAGAAAGTTGATACCATCATGCCACGTTTAAAGATCTATACTCCTCCTATAAAATCTACACCAAATGAGGAAGAGGGCAGACGTTTTGAAGGTTTGACGATTATAAATCTTTGAATGTAAAAGCAAAAAATCACACGAAAGGCAATGATTGTATCAAACGAGTTGATGTAAATCATTACGCTCTTTATACAGGTCTCCTTTAACAAAATTATTTCTATTTATTATGAGCTTCAAGTTAGAGAAAATCTTACAAAATATATTGAATGAAGGTAAATTTTGACACATTATACAGACAATTCCTTTTTCTCTTATGCGGCGTCTTGATCAAATCATCAGGGATTTTCACAAAAAGATAAAAAGTTAAACAAACAGCCAACATTTATCTACTTGATGTTAAAAACTTGTATTTTATGACTTTCTGTAACTCCTACTTTATGGCTGAGAAGTATTTAGATTATATTGTTTATAGTTTACGTACTTGCACTTAGTAGGTAGTGTACCTTCTTACACACAAAAAGACCACGACGACGAGATTTTACTCCAGAGGAACGTGTTTTGAAATTTTTTCATTAAATTAAATAATTTTTTCCTTTTGCAAATTACCTCGTGAAGGTGAGTATGTTCGTGACTGTGTGAGGTCTGAACACTGTAACTCAAGAATGAAAGTAAGCTTAATACCTGAGTTAAACATCCTTCGAGGATTGACAAGAAGGGCTTAGAAACCTTTTACAAATTCAAAAAACGACACTAACGACTTTTTGGGAATACCAGCTGTTTAAGGTGTTTTGATGATAGCTCAAACATTCTCCCTGGTTATCCAGCTATGATACTATATAGGCATACAAAAAATATAGAAGAACTTAAAACACACAATTTATGTAGGTAAAGTTACATATTTTTCACGAGCCTTATCTGAGATATATTACATGATACTCGCCTCGATTATACTATCGCTTAGCCATGTAAACAGAACGTAATTTAAAAATGTGATAGCTCAAAGTCGCCTGTACTCCAATGCACAACTATATATACAGCTTAGAATTATGCAGACAGGAGAACAATATGTGTGAATATTTTGTAGAAATATGAATAGAGGAATTGATGTAAGTAAACTGCTTTTAGCGCTCCCCTACTTGATTTGATGACGATAGCCTATTCCACGCACTTTACCTTTATCTCCTGGAAACAGACGTTGCTGTCAGAAAGTTAAGTCAGCAAGCATTTGAAGGTCGACGATGGGGATTATTCTAAATCCAGATACTCTATATATTAGTTTTGTTATATGCAACGTTCCGCGGCCACTATGTAAATTAATGCTTTATTTTAGCTCACTTTTCAACGGTGCATTCGAAAGTGTGGTTTAAAGAAATATGTGCCTACCAAGGCCGGACCTCGTAGCCATCGTAGCTAAAGCGTATGTCTCTAGCGTTCCGCCGCGTAAGAGGGTCGCGAGTGTGAGTCCCGCTTTGAGCATGGGTGTTTATGTGTATAGTGAATATTGGTTAATCTAGGAAAACAGATTATAAAATAAACGGAAATAGTGAAAAATCGGTTAAATAAGAAAAAAAGAAAAATATGCATCCATATACATAGATATATACTTTCCTTAGTAAATATAAAAAAAATCGGCAGTAATATTTCTCGTGTCATCGAATGTTATAGCAGCAATATGCCCCATTTTGGGAAGAAAAAATCGTCACATCTCTCTTTTTACTAGTTCTGCACTCAGAAGAATACAGCTTCACAAGTTTTGTAAATAATCATTAATAAATTAATAACATCACAGGAGTTTCCACAAACGAAAACTTCACAAACATGGGATATTCTGGAAATGCGTTTGACTCTTACTAAAACGACATATTACATTAAAACTGGTTTTCTGGTGTGCCACACCTCGTTGCTTGCTTCACTTTAATTTATTTTTTAAATAGCTACCTCCATTGAGGGATCTGAAAATGCAGTAGGACGCAGAAGTGTCGAAGTTTTCCCACCAAGTGGGCTAAACCGATTATAGCTAAGCTTTCCAATTTCATGCATCTGTTTACAGGTTTTTTTTAAATAATTATTTCCTTTTGTATAGTGATTTATGCTTGTTATAATAACAAGGCCTCCTTTAATATGTTTTGCGTATTTTTTGTGAGTTGAAGGATACAGAGATTCATACAGAATGTATTCAGAATACAAAGCATTTCTGACCTGTTTCCCAGACATTTTCAGCTTTAAGTTTTCTATTATACAAATATACTATACATTTTGAGCAACCATTAGATGTGCTCTAATAAAAGATAAAATGTCAAGAAACCACCAGCATTTACCTCTTTGAAGGTGAAACATCTACTTACCTTATGTCCTTTTGAATACCCGTGCAATATTATGAAAATGTAGTTTAAGGTTTACCCCTTTCAGATATCAGGAGGGTACTGTATTCCATTCTAAAACTTGAGTCCAAGGTTTCAAAAGAAACATCGGTTTTAAGATTCTCTGAATCAAATTAAATATCCATTTTGCCAAATTTGCTTACGTAGGCTTCTGTGTGCGTGTGTTTGTATTTGTGCGAAAAGTGAGTAGCATAACTGAGAAATGAATACAAACCTGGTATATAAGATGAACATCTTCCAGGGACGTGACACCAAGATTTTATAAAACTTTGAAACTGAAAAATTGGCAATAGGGATTTTGTTTGAATGCCAGAGGTTGAAGTTGTTATCGTGAGCAGTAGACAGTATTTATTGATTTTTTTCAGAATGTCATTAGGTATGAGTTTTGAAGAACTATTAACACGAAACAGAAAAAGAAGACCTTAGTGTACAAGAAGTTGTATACCCCTTAAGGCACATAAATTAGGCAAAGTACATTATTTATGAAAGGCACCATTTCTGATATATTAAAAGATATTTGTTTTAATTTTAAAGTACTTGTACACAACGTTTAGTCTGTCACTATCATAACGAAAATTAAAAGCCATGCCAGAGCTACCAACACAATGAAGTTTTGTTACCATTCAGAATTACCGCTGCTCCGCATTTCTGCTTGCATGCTTTAGGAAAAGACTCTCGCATGTGTAAAAATATAAATTTCAAAAAGGAAGTAAGTAAAGAGTTATTACCTTGGATACCTCATCCAACCTGTTATTTCGTTTTTACCTTAGAATCATTATTAATCTGTGCTTAGAATCAACGCCCTCTATGATAAGTAATGGGGAGGATTGCTATTGTACATGATACAAAAAATTTTTGTGCATTTAATCAAATGATATGCATAATCAGATTCAAATTCCAACTGAAAATGAAAGGAACTAAAATAATCTACGCCACAAGGATGCGGGGTCAGTCAATATATATCCGTTTTAGGTTACTTCCTTTCTCATCCAAATTTCATTCTTCTTTTGTTATTGCGTCTGTGTAAATTCTAAATGACCATTCTTTCCGTAGTACTAACGCGCACTGTAATCTAAGCTAAACCTAAAGGACTTGCCCATGTGAAAAACAAAGTTGTGTATTAAATTGCCGTACTTCATCTTCGATAATAGATATTACAGGTGGAGCCATCTATGGACAGCAGCGAGAACTTTTTGAAATTGCTTTTGCCTCTAATCCAATAAGTGTTTCTGAAATAAAATCGATGTAACTAAAACGTATCCCCCTATAATAAGTTGTTTTTCCTGTGAAATTTCAATATCGACCTTTTGTATGTAATGTCATATTTACTGTACGTAAAACTCCGAACAGCGTTGGGATATTGCGTGTTTGTTCACATAAGCGAGCACTACACTTGAGACCTGTACAACAGTAAAATCAGACAAACATCTTGCCTTCAGAATGAAAAGCTATAGTACCGCCAGTCGATTGTAGATGTCTCTGAATTGTGCTATACAAAAGCATAAAGAACCGCACCAATGTTCAAGAACAAGAAACGCGTTTAAGAAAGAGTAAATAGCGATTGGTAAGAAAGCAGAAACGAAGAAAAGAGCCAGGAAAAAAGAAAAGCAAAAAGATACACGGCCCTCTATGATATATGGAGTGCACTTTGAAGTAGCGTGTAGATTCCCAAGTGTATACTTAGCCTATCGCCTAACTTATCAAGAGATACCGCCTGAAGCACGAGGCTGTGTTGCAGGTTACTGCAGACGTACGGCGATTTCAAACCAGCAGGGCGAGGTTGGACGGCGATCAAAACCTTCTATCTGGTGTGCTAAGAACACGGTTTGTATAGCTTGTCTCAGCGTTAAGGGTATGTATGACTGAAATTTTCAAATTCTGAACTAATAATGTTAGCTTTTTCAAATTTACACCATAGGTGTAGTATGTGTATGTTACAACCTAAATTTAAACCATTTTTCTCCAGCAGTTTAGAAATTATGATACATTTTGTATGTTTTTGTTACGTCACTAAAAAAGTCCCTTGCGACAAAATATTTTGAATTTTGGTCTAATATTTTAACCCTATGTTCATAATACACATACTTTTTGAAATTGCTCTGGGTTTTTCTGTGTCTCCTTTAGTTCACGTCACAAAAATTTTTTAATTTACAAATATTCCTTTTTTGTCTAAAAAACTGTAAGTTTTGTGTTTGAAAATTAAAAATATATGCTTATATATGCTGAAAATATGAACATTGTGAAAACAGCGATTAAAGATTTGATTGCATAACTCACATTAAAATCCACCAGGCTGATAGGTTGGACCCTCAGATTTCTTTTTCCTCTCCTCTGTTGCTGCTTCTTCCACCTTTTTCTTCTTTAGATGTTGCTTTTCTTCTGCACAACTTCGCTTCTTGCTTTGCAGGATTCGAGTCTGATCTCGCTGCACTAAAGTTTTCCTTGCTGAGTCTACTACACTTTCACCTCTGATATTTTGCTGCAGCTCCAATGACTTAAGACTACCCATGTTAAACTCACTGATGCTTTTAATAACAGCAAGATCCAATTTTTGTTTTGATATGAAAACTTCCTTTGGGCTCTTATTCCACATGATATGATGCAAAGATTCATTGGCATTCTGTGTTTTTCCTGTTTTGCACCTCTCTAGTAATGTTGTAGAAGCCAGCCTCTGATATATTGGCAACATTTTAGGAACTATTTTGTCTGAAAGCCTTATTTTTCTTTTCTTGAATTGAAAATTTAAGAACGGAAAACAGACAAAGAATGTGGATGTAGGCAAAAGAGGGCGTGACTCTGACAGAGTTTAAAGGCCACCGACATTTAAATAAGCATTTAAAAATGGCGTCCGGAGGCAAATTATGCATTTTTCACATTCGGGAATGTCTAAATTATTTTATAGAATTAAAATAAAAAAGTCGTTATTTTCACGATTTTCATGAAATTTCAGTCATACATACCCTTAAAAGACAGTATGGAAATAAATGGGATATACCTCTCTCTGTCTAACACACGGGAATTCTCATTAGATTCGTCCTTTTTTAACCTCGCGTTGTTATCACTTGTTAATAAAATGGTATAAATAATTAATTCTAATAATTTCCAGCTTTAAACACACTGTCTTATGCAGAATATTTTCTGTCAGATTATGTCATTATTACAGTCGTTTTGTGTTTCTATGGGACAAAATTTTTCGAAAATGCTTATTTTTCGGTAAAAGTCGGATATTTGCTATTCTTACGTCCATCACGCGGTAGCTATAAAGCTTAGCGCTATACCACTACAGTAGAGAAGACTACAGTGCTTCTACCTGCCAAGTTTGAATTCTCCATCTTAAGTAAGACGAGTGTTATAATTGTTTACATTATATGCCCGATTTCACCCACAGATGTTAAAATCGACGTTAACAAATGTAACGTAACAATTGTCACAGCGCTAAAACTAATGTTAAATTTCTTGCATTTCACCAACCTGTTTTCTTAACATGTTAACAAACCTGTGTTAACGCCAAGAAACTTGTAACTATCACAGCTATAGAACGCTATGGAAGATTTTCTGATCGCACTCCGATGCGCTTTTGTTTTCATTTTCGTCTGCACAAATGGCGGATGAACAAAATCATAAATAAAGCCGTGAGACAAATTTCTCATCGACGGAGAAGGAATTGTTAATTGAATTGGAGACGAAGTGTAAGGATATCGTGGAAAATAAGAGGACGGATGCAGTGAATGTAAAAGAGAAAGATGTCGCGGGGAAAATATTGGAAACGAATTTAATTCAAATGCATGTGTCACTACTACAAGCACCGAACAACTTGTCAGTATTACGTAAATTTAAAACGAGGTGCGAAGAAGGACAAGTGACTTAAACGTTTCAAGACGTGAGGTGAACAATTATATCCATATAATTCAGTGAATTATAAATTCGCAAAGTTATTAATACTTGAAGCAAAGGCAAGATCGGCATTTTCCTTTCGATGTATCTTCTAACTCATTATTACGTATATTTAAAACGAGGTGCGAAAAACAAGTGACTTAAACGTTTAAAGACGGAAGGTGAACAATGTATTATCCACATAATTCAGTGAATTATAAAATCGCAAGGTTATTAATACTTGAAGCAAAGGCGAGATCAGCATATTCCTTTCGATGCATGTTCTAACCTCTCTTGCACATCCGCAGTAATCTTCATAGCAACATGTTTTGACAGATTATACCTACGTAAAACAATTTTCTTCAGATAGTTCCTCAAAATCATTTCTGCTCATAGGCCGTATTCTATTACGAATGCCATTTAGACGGTCTTAAATATAGCAAATCGATATCAACAGCTGAGTTCATGCTCGCCATCTTGACTATTTAAAATTGTTAAGGACTTAACATTAGAAACTCGGCTTGTTAATTTAACATAAGATTTAACACGAGTTTTACGCTAACACTTGTTGGTGAAATGCAATTTTTGTTTTAACTATTGCTAAACTCGTGTTAAATCTTAAAATTTGTTGGTGAAATCGGGCATAAGTCTTCTTCTTCTTCCTTCACGGGCTAGGCTTAAGCCTGTTCCGGTCTCACATTTCCTGAAGCCATCTCTTTAGGGGGCGTCCTATTGATCTTCGTCCTC
Organism: Mantis religiosa; assembly: GCA_030765055.1. Classification (NCBI taxonomy): domain Eukaryota; kingdom Metazoa; phylum Arthropoda; class Insecta; order Mantodea; family Mantidae; genus Mantis; species Mantis religiosa. The sequence goes on from JAUKNK010000125.1 coordinate 2,249,828, forward strand.
TTGGTTTATAATTGAAGGCTTGTTTCGGTATTCTTTCTCTTGGCATCTGATTAAGATTTCTTCTAATAACGGTTGTACTTCTAATTCTTTTCTAATAGTTTCATTCCTAATATGATCTTCTCTTGTACATCCTTTGATTGATTGTAAGAATCTCATTTCAGCAGCTTCTATTTTACTCTTCTCCTTTTCCCTTATTATTCATGCCTTACTAGCATAGTTTAGTATTGGTATTGACATCTTATTTTAGTTTCTTTCCTTGCTTTATTCCTGAGGGTTCTCTTAATTGCCACGCAAACTGCTTGGAATTTTTGTATTTTATTCCTTATTTCCGATTCATAGATTATATCACAGCCCAGGCAGTGAAAGTGTGATACTTGTTCTATTATAGTTTCCTCTACTACAATTTTGTTTATTGGGTATTTTCCCTGGAATGCCATTACTTTTGTTTTTGTCTTTGAGATTGTCACTAAGTAATTCCGGAAAATTTTATATATACGCACTAGAAAATATAGGCAGCGTGAAAATTTTTTGTTGTCGGGTTTACATCGGGAGTCAAAGCGAGAGATATGTAAAGGGGGACTGAAGGCAATTTTTAAAAGAAACCCCAATCGTCTAACTTCTTGCATTCGTCGTATGTGTCAAATAAACAAAAGGCATTCATCAAAGAAACGGTGACGTGCATGGCATCCCTGAAATGAGCAGCCAATATGATGCAGTAAATGTGAACAGTTAACAAAAAGAGCTCCTATGGGGTTTGGGATTTCATTACGGAGGGGATTCGGTACGTAGGCCACCATGCTGGGTCCATTGTTCCTATGCCCCAAGTGGCAGCACCTCCGGGAGGAAGGATGAGGCGAAGGAGACAGAGGGTGGCCGACCCAAGGAGCCACGACAGTACAAGGGCAGGGTCCCTACAGTTTACTTGGATAGAGACTTCCCCCGACAGGCCAGGACAACGAACTCGCTCCCCTACAAGCCAAAACAGTACAAGGGCAGGGTCCCTACAGTTTACTTGGATAGAGACCTCCCCCGACAGGTCAGGACAACGAACTCGCTCCTTTACAAGCCACAACAGTACAGAGGGCAGGGTCCCTACAGTTTACTTGGATAGAGACTTCCCCCGACAGGCCAGGACAACGAACTCGCTCCCCTACAAGCCACAGCAGTACAGAGGGCAGGGTCCCTACAGTTTACTTGGATAGAGACCTCCCCCGACAGGCCAGGACAACGAACTCGCTCCTTTACAAGCCACAACAGTACAGAGGGCAGGGTCCCTACAGTTTACTTGGATAGAGACTTCCCCCGACAGGCCAGGACAACGAACTCGCTCCCCTACAAGCCACAACAGTACAGAGGGCAGGGTCCCTACAGTTTACTTGGATAGAGACCTCCCCCGACAGGCCAGGACAACGAACTCGCTCTTTACAAGCCACAACAGTACAGAGGGCAGGGTCCCTACAGTTTACTTGGATAGAGACTTCCCCCGACAGGCCAGGACAACGAACTCGCTCCCCTACAAGCCACAACAGTACAGAGGGCAGGGTCCCTACAGTTTACTGGGATAGAGACTTCCCCCGACAGGCCAGGACAACGAACTCGCTCCCCTACAAGCCAAAACAGTACAAGGGCAGGGTCCCTACAGTTTACTTGGATAGAGACCTCCCCCGACAGGTCAGGACAACGAACTCGCTCCCCTACAAGCCAAAACAGTACAGAGGGCAGGGTCCCTACAGTTTACTGGGATAGAGACCTTCCCCGACAGGCCAGGACAACGAACTCGCTCCCCTACAAGCCACAACAGTACAGAGGGCAGGGTCCCTACAGTTTACTTGGATAGAGACTTCCCCCGACAGGCCAGGACAACGAACTCGCTCCCCTACAAGCCAAAACAGTACAAGGGCAGGGTCCCTACAGTTTACTTGGATAGAGACCTCCCCCGACAGGCCAGGACAACGAAATCGCTCCCCTACAAGCCACAACAGTACAGAGGGCAGGGTCCCTACAGTTTACTTGGATAGAGACTTTCCCCGACAGGCCAGGACAACGAACTCGCCCCCCTACAAGCCACAACAGTACAGAGGGCAGGGTCCCTACAGTTTACTTGGATAGAGACCTCCCCCGACAGGCCAGGACAACGAAATTGCTCCCCTACAAGCCACAACAGTACAGAGGGCAGGGTCCCTACAGTTTACTTGGATAGAGACTTCCCCCGACAGGCCAGGACAACGAACTCGCTCCCCTACAAGCCAAAACAGTACAAGGGCAGGGTCCCTACAGTTTACTTGGATAGAGACTTCCCCCGACAGGCCAGGACAACGAACTCGCTCCTTTACAAGCCACAACAGTACAGAGGGCAGGGTCCCTACAGTTTACTTGGATAGAGACTTCCCCCGACAGGCCAGGACAACGAACTCGCTCCCCTACAAGCCACAACAGTACAGAGGGCATGGTCCCTACAGTTTACTGGGATAGAGACTTCCCCCGACAGGCCAGGACAACGAACTCGCTCCCCTACAAGCCAAAACAGTACAAGGGCAGGGTCCCTACAGTTTACTTGGATAGAGACCTCCCCCGACAGGTCAGGACATCGAACTCGCTCCCCTACAAGCCACAACAGTACAGAGGGCAGGGTCCCTACAGTTTACTGGGATAGAGACCTTCCCCGACAGGCCAGGACAACGAACTCGCTCCCCTACAAGCCACAACAGTACAGAGGGCAGGGTCCCTACAGTTTACTTGGATAGAGACTTCCCCCGACAGGCCAGGACAACGAACTCGCTCCCCTACAAGCCAAAACAGTACAAGGGCAGGGTCCCTACAGTTTACTTGGATAGAGACCTCCCCCGACAGGCCAGGACAACGAAATCGCTCCCCTACAAGCCACAACAGTACAGAGGGCAGGGTCCCTACAGTTTACTTGGATAGAGACTTTCCCCGACAAGCCAGGACAACGAACTCGCCCCCCTACAAGCCACAACAGTACAGAGGGCAGGGTCCCTACAATTTACTTGGATAGAGACCTCCCCGACAGGCCAGGACAACGAAATTGCTCCCCTACAAGCCACAACAGTACAGAGGGCAGGGTCCCTACAGTTTAGTTGGATAGAGACTTCCCCCGACAGGCCAGGACAACGAACTCGCTCCCCTACAAGCCAAAACAGTACAAGGGCAGGGTCCCTACAGTTTACTTGGATAGAGACCTCCCCCGACAGGCCAGGACAACGAACTCGCTCCCCTACAAGCCACAACAGTACAGAGGGCAGGGTCCCTACAGTTTACTTGGATAGAGACTTCCCCCGACAGGCCAGGACAACGAACTCGCCCCCCTACAAGCCACAACAGTACAGAGGGCAGGGTCCCTACAGTTTACTTGGATAGAGACTTTCGACAGGCCAGGACAACGAACTCGCTCCCCTACAAGCCAAAACAGTACAAGGGCAGGGTCCCTACAGTTTACTTGGATAGAGACCTCCCCCGACAGGCCAGGACAACGAAATCGCTCCCCTACAGCGGAACGGCAACGAGCCGAGCAGCCGAGCCATAATGGTCCCAGGCAGGCGATCCGAGCCTCAAAGGTTCCTGGCTGGCGGTCCGGAAATGGCCCTGCAGAGGAGCGGAGACCGGCAACCGACCTACCGGAGGAGGAAGTAGTCTTCCTCAGAGCATATCATCCTGCCATACTGCGCCGAGACACCCGCGGACACTTCTACCCTGAAACAGACCACCAGATGAGAGATGATGTGAAAAGATAATGGAGATGAAATGGAGGGACAGGAAATTCGGGGGATGTAATTAACCTACCCAGCATTCGCCTAGCGATCCGCGAAAACCTCGAAAAAACCATGGGCCTGGTAGGTCGGCCACGGGAATCGAACCCGGGCCTCCCGAATGCCATAGACGAAACCACCTAAGCCATCCCTCTCGCTAGAGCTTCTATGACTATGTTTATAGCGCGTGAAAGATTGTGAAGTGTTACGTGAAGCTGTTTAACAGTTTTGTAAATACTTATAGTTATGAAGGGGAAGATAAGAAATGGAAGTAAGGAGCGTACGTTAGTATTGAATGTCTTGCGTTATTTTTCAAGTAAAAATATTATCGGTAAGGTAATAAAAGAAACAGCTAAGCCTACCGGGTGTTGAGAAACATTAGTATATAGAATAAAACAGAAACGAATCAAAGGTCCCCTATGAACTCCATAAAAGGGACGGGGAAACAATAGAACGGTAGGTTAACGTAATATGAAGGAATAGTGCAAAGAGAAGTGTTCGTTCTTTGCTGCCTGAAAACATTGCACCCACGCAGAATCTAGTCATGGGTACACAGTGATGACGACACCCTACCTAAACTCTCAAGGGCCACTTTGAATCGGCTCCTACACGATTTGGGGTTCGAATATGAAAGAAGGTGTAACAAGTGTATGCTAATACAGAAAAGACATCAGATTTGTCGTCGAGGCCAATTAACGACGAAATGGAAGAATTGCACCCTTATCACATGACAGTGAAGAAGCATAAAAGTAACCGACATATTTAAAGCTTTTATCATTGCATGCCTCCATTTGGTTTGTTGTAATATATATTTTTGTCTGCAAAATCGTGTTTTGAACTACTAAAGTAACAAGTAAAAGAAGTAAAAATTAAAATGCGTGTACTCAGAAACTGAATCTCTTACAATATAATTTGATAGCAGTGTAGATACTTTCGTATCAATTATGTATCATTTAGAATACAATATTGAGACTTTGTGATCTCGTAGAATTAAAAGTCGAATTTGCAGAAATTCAAAATGTTCTTTATTTTCATAGAAATGCACTTTGGTCAACCCTTACAGTAGAAGGATTACGTAACATACACCAATACAATGCTCAAGGTCGTTGACCACAAACAAAAGAGTTCACTTTCAAAACACAGCTGTACGCGGACGATTCTCAACTTCCAATTCGACTCTCCCACTGGCGAGTCCGGCTTCTTTTTATAGTCCATTGATATCTCTAGACGTTTCTGGAATGCTCTGTAACAAACAAGAACTCTAAACTTGCAGTCAGCTGTCTCTTTATCTGTTTCGGCAAGCTTTTATCTCCGCGTTGCACTATCTGTCTGTGCGCCTCAGCCGCGCTTCCTCGCAACAAACCGGCAGGCCGGTCGCTGTCGTGGCCTATTGTACGTATAGTACTTGTGGCAACAGAGCGCCTCGTAAGACTTGTACTGTCTTCTAAGCGTGAGACGCGCTATAGCGTCTATACCTCGCAAGTTCGTAGTGCGTGTGTAAAACTTGCCTCTTCGGCCGGATGGAGTGAAGAGGTTGAAATTTGGCGCAACTGCTGGAACTTCCGGCTTACATTGAATTATGGAAACCTCACTTCTACAATAGTGCTGCGTGTTGTGGTCAAATTCTACAGATGAAAAATGCGTGAAACCGCCAGTGCAAGATCAACAAACATGCTGCTATTTCTTAATTCTGGATAACAATACTATGTAATCAAACTGTTTCATGTTATTATTATTCTTATCATCATCATCATCATCACCATCATCATCATCATCATCATCATCATCATCATCATCATCATCATCATCATCATCATCATCATCATCATCATCATCATCATCATCATCATCATCATCATCATCATCATCATCATCACCATAATAATCATCATCATCATAATAATCATCATAATCATCATCATCATCATCATCATCATCATCATCATCATCATCATCATCATCATCATCATCATCATCATCATCATCATCATCATCATAATAACAATAATAACAATAATAACAATAATAACAATAATAACAATAATAACAATAATAACAATAATAACAATAATAACAATAATAACAACAATAATAACAACAATAATAACAACAATAATAACAACAATAATAACAACAATAATAACAATAATAATAACAATAATAATAACAACAATAATAACAATAATAATAACAATAATAACAATAATAACAATAATAACAATAATAACAATAATAACAATAATAACAATAATAATAATAATAATAATAATAATAATAATAATAATAATAATAATAACAATAATAATAATAATAATAATAATAATAATAATAATAATAATAATAATAATAATAATAATAATAATAATAATAATAATAATAATAATAATAATAATAATAATAATAATAATAATAATAATAATAATAATAATAATAATAATAATAATAATAATAATAATAATAATAATAATAATAATAATAATAATAATAATAATAATAATAATAATAATAATAATAATAATAATAATAATAATAATAATAATAATAATAATAATAATAATAATAATAATAATAATAATAATAATAATAATAATAATAATAATAATAATAATAATAATAATAATAATAATAATAATAATAATAATAATAATAATAATAATAATAATAATAATAATAATAATAATAATAATAATAATAATAATAATAATAATAATAATAATAATAATAATAATAATAATAATAATAATAATAATAATAATAATAATAATAATAATAATAATAATAATAATAATAATAATAATAATAATAATAATAATAATAATAATAATAATAATAATAATAATAATAATAATAATAATAATAATAATAATAATAATAATAATAATAATAATAATAATAATAATAATAATAATAATAATAATAATAATAATAATAATAATAATAATAATAATAATAATAATAATAATAATAATAATAATAATAATAATAATAATAATAATAATAATAATAATCATAATAATGACAATAATTAGATTTGGAATACTATTGTGACTTTGTGGGTTCGTGAAATGAAAAGTCCAATTTCACCACTCAAAAATATTCTTTATTTCCACCGACTTACAGTTAGACACTTGCCAATTACACAAAATTACGTAATGCACACAATTACGATTAACCAGTTCGTCCGTTATCGTTCCGATGCACGTACAGTTGCTGCCGTTGCACGGCGCTACTCCACTAGCACGTCCAGCACTAACACTGACTGACTGCCCCTGGCACGACGTGTTGCTTATATAGGGTCTGCTTGGCGATGTAGAAGGTTCTCAATTAGATTGAATGTCCCGAGTTTCCAGAACCTAGGAGAAGGGTAAAGAGACGGCTCAGGGGCCCGACATCCCTCTCCTAACCATCCCTTCAGTTAGTGACAGGAGACAAATGAGTGGGCGTGGCGTGGCCTCCGGTCCCTTCTCAGCTGTTGTTTGTGGTGCTTCCCGATAATTGGGTGACACTGCTCCCTCCTCAAAGCTGTACGTCCCGAACAGCACCATCGTAGCGGGCTAGACGATCCAGGTGTACCACCATCTTCCCTCGGGGAAACTTCTGGATGCGGTAGACCACGTCGTTAATCCTCTTCACCACCCGGTACGGTCCTTGCCATGGCTGCTGGAGCTTCGGGCAGCGTCCCTTGGTCCGGGTAGGATGGTACGACCAGACTAGGTCACCTTGCTGGAACCCTTGGCTGTTGGCTTGCCAGTCATACCTGGTCTTCATGCGGTCGCTCGCCTTCTGGATGTTCTGGCGAGCCATCTCGTGCATGTCGTGGAGATGGTCCACCAAGTTCTCCACATACTCGGTCGCTGGCTGTTTCGCTTCCGGAGGGCTTCCAAAAGCCAGGTCACAAGGGAGGCGTAACTCTCGGCCGAACATTAAGCTGGCTGGCGTCATCCCAGTTGTGTCGTGTGTAGACGAGCGATAGGCCAGCAAGAACAGTGGCACCTTGACGTCCCAGTCTCGCTGATGGCTGGCCACGACCTTCCTCAGGTGTTCCCTTAAGTTCTTGATGTACCTTTCGACCATGCCATCCGATTGGGGATGTAGAGGCGTAGAGCGAGTCTTGTTCACCCCAAGCCTTTGTAGTGCCACCTTCATTAGGTTGGACTCAAAGTTGGTACCCTGATCACTGTGTAGCTCTAACTGCACCCCAAATCGACAGAATACTTGCTCCACGAGGCAGTCTTTGACTGTCTTTGCCTCTTGGTTTGGGATGGCATACACCTCCGGCCACTTGGTGAAGTAGTCCACGACCACCATTAGGTACTTGTTGCCTCGGTCGGAAACTGGGAACGGTCCAGCAATGTCAACGGCGATCCGTTCGAATGGCGCTCCGACGTTGTACTGCTGCATGCGACCCCGGCTCCTAGTGTGAGGGCCACGACTCGCCGCGCACACGTGACACTGACGGCACCATCTCTCAGCATCTGCTCGGAGTCTCAGCCAGTAGTAGCGCTGCCGTAGTTTGTCAATTGTTCGGTTCGCTCCCAGGTGTCCTCCCGAAGTACCGGCGTGCACTTCCTCCAGGACTTCCGGGACCTTAATCCGGGGAAGTACCATCTGCTCTCTCTGCGCCTTCCCATCGGGTGATTCCCATACCCGGAACAGCACGCCCTCTCTGGTCTTCAACGAGTCCCATTGGACCCAGTACGACTTGTAGGTGGCGCTCCTCGGTGCGATGTCCTCCCAGGTTGGTCTCATCCCTGCCTCCACTTCCCTCAAGAGTGGCCCCAAGTCTGCGTCCGCCAGCTGCTCCCTCCTCAGGCCTGCGCTATCCCAGCCTTCAGCAGGCACTGCCACAACTACTCGGACTGCTGCGGCACGCTCCTTCTCTTCCACCCTTGTGCACTGGCCGCACTCTTCTGGACAGGGTCTTCGGGACATGGCGACTGCGTTACCGTGGCTCTTCCCTCTACGATGTTCCAAGGTGAAGTCGTACTCCTGCAGCCTCTGGACCCAACGTGCTGTTTGGCCTTCCAGGTTCTTAAAGCTCAATAGGCAGGTTAGAGCGGAATGGTAAGTCCTCAGGTGGAATGGCTGACCGTACAGGTACTTATGGAAGTGCTCCAAGGTCTTTACTACCGCCAGTAACTCCCGTCGGGTGACGCAGTAGTTCTTCTCTGCCTTGGATAGCGCCTTGCTGTAATAGGCTATCACCCGCTCATGGCAATCCTGGATCTGCGGTAGGACACCTCCAATGCAATGGTCGTTGGCGTCGGTGTCCACAATGAAGGCGCCACCCGGTTGTGGGAAACCCAAAATTGGAGCACTGCACAGGGTCTCCTTTAGGTGCTGGAAAGCGTTTTCTGCGTCCTCCGTCCACACATAAGGCCGGTGTTCCTCTGTCAGGCGAGTGAAGGGTTTTGCGATGTTGGAGAACCTCTTTATGAAGCGCATGTAATAACTGCACAGCCCCAGGAAATTGCGCAATTCTTTCTTATCCTTTGGGCGAGGCCAATCTCTCACAGCCTTTGTCTTCTCCGGGTCTGTGGCCACTCCGGTTGCTGAGACTATGTGGCCCAAGTAGTTAACTTCCTTGCGGAAGAGCTGGCACTTCTTCGCGTTCAGCTTCAAGTTGGTCGCCTGCAGTCTCTGTAGCACCTTACTCAGATTCTCGAGGTGATCTTCAAAAGTCTTCCCGACGATAACGAAGTCGTCCAGGTATAGCAGGCAGGCATCGTAAGTCAGCCCTCTCATCACTGACTCCATGAGGCGTTGGAAGGTAGCTGGTGCGTTGCAGAGGCCAAAGGGCATAACCGTGAACTGCCAAAGACCTTGGCCCGTCGAGAATGCGGTCTTCTCCTTGTCTCTCGGGTCTAGAGCTACCTGCCAGTAGCCCGACTTCAGGTCCAGGGTCGAGAACCACTGTGCACCAGCTAGCGTGTCCACGGTGTCGTCAATCCGGGGTAAGGGAAAACAGTCCTTCCGGGTGACGGCGTTCAACTTTCTGTAGTCTACGCAGAAGCGCAGCTCGCCGTTCTTCTTTGTCACCAAGACTACAGGGGAACACCAAGGGCTGTCAGACTCTTCAATCACTCCCCTGGATCTCCTGTCCTCCAGCATGTCTCGTACCGCCCCTTGCTTCGCCAGCGGAACGCGTCTATGTGTTTGCTGAATAGGCCGGGCGTCCCCGGTGCCGATGCGGTGAAGCACTTTCTCCGTGCGGCCGTAGTCACTATCACCTTGCCTGAAGACGCGCTGATACCGCCTTAGCAGTTGTCGAACCTTCTCCAGCTGTTCTGTGGTCAGGTGGTCGGCCGCCCTCTCCACCAAGCCTTCTAGCCGGGGCCCCAGGTGTTGCTTCGGCGCCGGCTTTATTGTCTCCTCGATAGCTGTTACGCTCACCACGGGCTCTTAGATTCCCAACTCCGTCCCGGCCTGGACGTCGTGATCGGCGTCCGTAGGATTTAGCAGTCTCACGGGCACCTCCTCTCGGCACGGCAGCAATGCTCTGGCTACACACAGTCCGTTTACAGGTGTCTTCTGGTCCAGCATCATGTTCCTGGTTCTCTGGCCCTCCAGTCGCGCCGTCAACACCACCTTGCTCCTCGCGGGGACAACCACGTCTTCGTCCAAGACGACCCTGCAAATTCCAAGGCGGTCTTCGGGTTGACGGAGTATAACCTCTTCTCCGTTAAGCCGCAGGACCTTCTTGCCGACGTCGACCGTCGCCTCATGGCTCCTGAGGGCATCCAGTCCCAGGATCACCACCTCAGCCACCTTCGCGACGAACACCCACAGACGCAAGGCACTCCGTCCCAAGTTCAGCTCCAGCAGGGCCTCCCTCTCCACAGGCAAGGTGTCGCCCGATGCCGTGACAAGCTGGTATGGCCGGCTTGGCTTCCTTGTCGGCAAACTCTTCGCCACGTCAGGTCTGATGATGGTCACGGCCGCCCCGGTGTCCACCAGCACGCGGCACGGCTTTCCTCTTATCCAACCGTCCGCGATGAGGCTTTCATCCATACGCCGGCTGACGGCGGGCAGAGTCACTCGAGGGTATGGTGGTGATGGCGCCGACGTGCCCCTCTCCACGACGGCCCTTACTCGTTTTCCGGCTGCCCTTCCTGGCGTGGGCAGTCTCTCTGTAGGTGTCCGGGCTGTCCACACCCCCAACACAGGCCACTAGGTGTTCGCCGGCGACCCTCAGCTGGCCTTCTGTCTCCGCCGTAGCGGACGCTTCTCGTTCTCGACGTCGGGATAAATGTTATTTTGGCCGCCTCCATCCTTAATGCCGCTGTCAGCGCCTCGTGGATGGTTTTATATTCCCCGAGCATTAGGCGCTGACGAATCTCCGTGTCCCGTACCCCGTCGACAAAATTGTAGGCGGCTTCCCGGGATACGAACTCCAGTGGCAGGTCAACCAAGGCCTTGCTAGCCAGCAGCTCGATCGCAATGGCGAACTCCTGCAGCGTCTCCCCCGGTTGCTGTGACCTTGCCTTTAGCTGGCTGCGGTATGCTGCGGCTAAGCGGTGGTTCCCGAAGCGATCCTCCAGGGCTTCCCAGATGTCCTTGGGCGCCGCCGTCGTCTGCACCGCGTTTAGGACTTCCGCGGCTCTTCCCTGCAGGCTGGCTATTAACTGTGTGGCCTCCTCCTCCAGTGACCATCCGTTGTGCCTGGCCACTGTGTCGAACTGGCGGCGGAAGACCTCAAACGTTGACGCGCCGTCATACTTGGGAGGTTTGACGCGCGGCGATGTTATGTCGCGTCCCGGTGCGTCGGCCTTCAAATCCTTCAACCTCCTGCCGACGACTTCCTCCACCATGGAGCTCAGGGACTTGGCGCTGTTGTCGGCCTTTCCTTCCAGCTCATTAACGCGGCTCGCGAGGTCTCCGACACGTTCGTCCACCTGGCCGATCCGCTTGCCGGGTCCCGTGACGTCCTCCCTCACGCCGGCCAACTGTTCCTCAAATTTCGCGGCGAGGGCCTCGTTCGCAACCTTCATTTCTTCCATCTTCTCCGTGAGGTTATCGTTAGCCGTCTTCATTTCTTCCAGCTTTGCGGCCAGGTTGTTATTTGCCGCTTTTGTTTTTGTTGTTAATTCGGCCTTCATTTCTTCCATCTTCCCGGTGATGTTGTCGTTGGCCGTCTTCATTTGTTTCAACTCTGCGGTGATGTCGTCGTTGGCCGTCTTCATTTCCGAGGTCAGTTCGGCCTGCATTTCCATCATCTTCTCCAAAATCTTTTCCAATGCCGCGTCCATGGTTGTAATGTTCGGTGATGTTGTTATCCCACTCCTGACACCAGTGTGACTTTGTGGGTTCGTGAAATGAAAAGTCCAATTTCACCACTAAAAAATGTTCTTTATTTCCACCGACTTACAGTTAAAAACTTGCCAATTACACAAAATTACGTAATGCACACAATTACGATTCACCAGTTCGTCCGTTATCGTTCCGATGCACGTACAGTTGCTTCCGTTGCACGGCGCTACTTCACTAGCACGTCCAGCACTAACACTGACTGACTGCCCCTGGCACGACGTGTTGCTTATATAGGGTCTGCTTGGCGATGTAGAAGGTTCTCGATTAGATTGAATGTCCCGAGTTTACAGAACCTAGGAGAAGGGTAAAGAGACGGCTCAGGGGCCCGACATCCCTCTCCTAACCATCCCTTCAGTTAGTGACAGGAGACAAATGAGTGGGCGTGGCGTGGCCTCCGGTCCCTTCTCAGCTGTTGTTTGTGGTGCTTCCCGATAATTGGGTGACACTATGAATATACAGAACAGGAACTTGTGTCTATTAGGAATACCGAAGTAAATGACAGTCTATCGTCGTTTAATAAGGAATAACACAATAAAACTGTAAAGAGGAATAAAGACCGAAAACACCCTCTAGTCAAAATAGTCACCACGCTGAAGAATAAATCCCTAGGTCATGTCCACAGAAGATATCTAGACCTTTCTATCCCTTTCCTTCCGCTCATGTACTTACCATTTGAGTGATAACTAAGTACAGAATGGGCACACGCCCGTTAAATCTCATGTGACTCAAAGTAATGCGACATTGTAAGACAATTTTGAAGTATATACCTAATATTTGAAAGTTTACTAGAGTGCTGAAACAGATGAGATGTAAGGGGAGGCCGAACGATTAAATACTTCCTACAAAAATGGCATCTTAAGCTTTTTCTGTGAAGTATTATTAATTGGAACTAAATCTTTAATTCACGTATATTTCAGCTTTGTTAGTGAATTAGTTATGTTTCAGAGATAATTTTAAATTTTAAATGTGAATTCTGCACCACTTTATAAATGAAGGAAAAAATCTAAACCCTTTGGTAAATTTTAATATATCTTTTAGAAGAATGTTTGCTCTACAAAGTGGTGTACCTTTATGTATAGGAGATTCTCTGTGTTCAAGTCATGAGGTTTCTTACTTTGCAAACATATGCAACTTCTTAGTCCATTTTATCCTTTAAAAGGTTTTAGTGAATACCATTTTATGGTATTTGATCCGTTTTCTCTAACTATTGAAAAGAGGTCTATTACATTTTAGATACATAAAAACAACTAAGTGCTGTTATAGATTTACATTGTGTTAATAACATGGTTAATTAAAAGAAAATTGCTGATTACCTGTAATTGAAATACAGTGCAGCAAGAAAGATAATCGTACCTTACATAATATATTATTGGATATGCAGTTTAACTAATTTAAAAGGAATGCGTTTATATTCTGCAAAGATTTATTTATTTTATCTTAAGTAGTTGTTTAGATAAGTTATAAGTTTAGCAAATTTAGCTTGGGATAGGGAGTTTAATACCCCAGTAGGTTTATGGTTCAGATTTTGGTTATAGAAATTAACATTTCCAATACTTCCATATAACGAGGGTCGTCTGATAAGTCTCGGGCCTCACCTAGAGATGGTGCCACTGGACCAGTTTTATTGGATAGCATCATATAGTTTAATTCTAGTCCAGCTTGTTACAGGTTAACAGCTTACTTAGTTTTTGAATGACAGCAAGTCATTCAAGTCACTGCAAGATAAGTGTAGAGGTTTCACGAAAATGGAGGGTCTGGGAAAACAAGCAGTAATTAAATACTTCCATTTGAAAGGTTTAATGCCTAAAGGAATCAAAGAGAAAATGGACAGTATGCTGAAAGACTCTGCCCCTTCATAATATTTGATATTTATTTATTTATTTGTCCAGTATCCATTACGAGTTCAGTACAATAAAATTTACAATAGAACATGTACTATTATACATCCTGTACAAATACATGAAATTGCTGACTTTAAGATTTACTCGCTGACTCAGGACTCAGGTTCTGTGGCTATAAGGCTTTGGTCTTCCTGAGCAGTTTGGTGTCATTTGTTCTTGACCTTTGCTTCTTTTATACTAATCCACTTTTCTCTTAACCTATATCTTTTCACATAATAGAATGAGTGGCTACCACACTCTTAAGACTCAAGTATTTTTGGTTCACACGAAAAATGTGGCAATTTTATTGTATACGTGCTGCTGTCGTTTACGTTTACTACATGGCAAAGTGAGAAGGCGTATCAGAAAAAATTCGCAACACAGATATTTTACGTGAAGTTATCGCACATACACAGCGACTCCAGTGTATATACTCTCTTCAGATGCAACCACAGCAAAGTGTCATACTTCGGCAAGGGCGAGAAATCATATAAAAAGTGAGTGAATATTGTGACAAGGAGAAAGTTGGAATCAAAATTTCTATGTAATTTCTCAGTAGATTCTGCTGATCAACTGTCTGGGAGTGTACATTGAATCAAAGTCAATAGAATTGTTTCTCTCTCATTTACATGGCAATTTTTGCATCCTAGCTATGTGAGGGCTGGGGAATTTATACTACCTATAAATACAGGAAAGACTAAACGAATTGATAATTATTGGGATATGGGATATGTTACTGAAACAAGAAGCTTGAGATTGATGATTTTTATATGATAATAGTGACAATGGTAGCGACACATCCTTCTGTGACAGCACATTGCTTATATTTGGCATTACACCTTTGCAAGTTAATTGCCTTTTTGGAAATTATTCCAGTTCTACAGATAGATCACTCTAGTAAATTAGTTATATTACCGTGGACTTGCTATAGCTGCAATAGTCATTTAATAACAAACGTGTAGTAATTAACTTGGTTTTCTTACTTTTTTCCATAATGAAGATTGAAGCACTCAGATTCAGAAGTTAAGTCAATGTTTTTGAGAAATCCTGTTAAACACACGATGAGCACTCTGAATACCAGTTCTATAATGGTGCTAAAAGATTTGCGGATTAGATGTTAGGTGAAACATTATGACCCTGGCTGTTGAATGGGCACCAATTTCAGAAACAAAAGTTGTTAAGTCAGCCCATTTGAGTTAGATGATGTTAAGTCAAGTAGTTGCCACACTAGCCGTTTGGTGGTGCAACTAAACTGTCACACAAGCTCTTTGACATCAGCTGTTGATATATTTTAGATTAGATATTTAGACATTACTCAAGTGCAGTTTCAGAAAGTTTATTTGCACTTCCCAATACCAGGACACTCTTTCAAGCCTAATGGCAGAATTTTTGGCAATATTGAGAAGAAACGATCAATGGATAAAGTCTTAGTCCCTGCCACATGGGTCAAAATCATCAAAGACTCACTACAGAAGAAGCCCATTGATACTGCCCATGTCAAACGTGCACTGACCGATAATGGGAACATCATGGTTCTCCAGTTGTTTAAGTTTCTGACTTCAAAGGTGCCCTCGATCATGTTCTTGTAAGCAGTATTACTGAATTCACTTTAATCCGGGTTGTGCTTCCAAAGAGGATGTGTACCAGAAGTTCGTCACAAAATGTCTTCCTCACTTTATCGTCCCCAGTCTCTTGAGAGGAGTAATGAGGTTGCAAGCCTTACACAAGGCATGTGATATTGCGGAACACACCAAATAGGCTTCGGGATATTAAGAAGGCAAAATATTACGACGTTCGTTCACTACTGGAACATGTCACTCTGCCAGAAGGTATCACATTTTATGACACAGACAAATGGAAGTGAGGTAGATGTAGTAGAGATGGAGTGATGTTTTGATGACAATGTTGTATGTCAATCTATGAAGTGCATTCTGGATTAGTCCACAGTTGAGATGGATTGGTGATAATAAAGTAATTGTTTATCCATGGCTATATATTATGTTGTTTATTGGAAAAACTAACATTAAGAATCAGAAGCTGTTAACTCAAGTGACGTAACTTTTCATCCATTTTAAGTTAAAAGTTGTTAAGTCCTAATAATAAAATATCCTGTCACACATGCTGCATATATCCTTCTCATCTGAATTGCATTTTGCACATACCTTACGTCACAGTTAACAGATAATAAAGCTGCAAAGTATTTTCCTACAATAAGGAATGAAACTAGGGATGGATCAAGACGAGAATACTTTAGTATTCATGTGCTCTGATGTTGATCTGATATTAACTGACAAACTCACAGTTTTGCAAATGCTTATTCCTTTATGTAGTTCATGGTACACCAAATAAAAGTCGTGTTATGTCCCTGGAAGTTGTAGAACTTAAATACCAACTTCGGTATTTAACCGACTTGACAAATTTTAGTTATACTGTTCACAGTCTACACACAGAGTGCTTTCTAAAAATGTTTTTTTTTTCCATTTCTGTTTTTATATCCAAAATATATTTCCATAAAATTTGGATATTAAAGTTTTGGATGGAATACAATACTTCTCATACTCACTATAGGTACATACTAGAGAAAAATACATATGAATATCAACCTACCATTTTAGGAAAGCATTGTAAAATTCAGACAAATTACAAGGAATATCTCGGAAATGGTTCACTCCACAAAATAACTACGTTTTACAGAAGTAGTGTTCAAGTTATTTGTGTAGTAAGATTTTGTCTCTTACAATTTAGTTATGCAATAGTCATCCAGAATGTTGAGGGCCTCTGAGGACATTGTCAGAAAATTCAGGATATATGTTTAATTTAGCATAAAAAATATCTTGATCATATGGTAATACATTCGTCATAATAATCTGGTGGATAAATATTTGAAAGAGAAAATGGGCTAGCTGTATATGTTCTTGACTTAGAGGAAGCACATGGCAGAGTGGAACTGCAATTATATTTGCCATTTCCTCTTTAATCCCCTCCCCCCCCCCTCTTATGCATTAGTTGCACCACCAGGACTTAAAATTTGGTGCCAGATGCATATCGAGTAGTAGAGGGAACCTGTGTCTGAGAGAATATTTAGGATAGGGGATCAGCCCAATACTGCTATGAGAATGAAGAAGCGTATGATATAAATGGATGAAAGGAAAGGTGGTTCTGGAGTAGCTAGTAAATGGTAGAGGAAACATAAAACCTGTCGTTTGCTTTGTTCACCACAGACCCCACATGTAGTCCCCTGGTATAGAACCTGGGCCACCTAGGTGAGAGTAGAAAAGTCTAACCCCTTGACCACGGTGCTAGAACTGCAATTATTATTGAATAAATTATTGAGCAATGGCACGAATACCGGCAGGATTAATATTATAGAGATCTAAGGAGGAAATAGTTACTAAAGTATTAAACCAAAGTAAAGGCCTATGGCTAAGTTGTCAAGTCCAGTTTTATTTACATAATTTATTGATGCTTTATTAGTAACGATAGGTAAGGAAAATAACTTAATGCTAGTCATCAATAATATACAAAGCCCTGGGCCACCTTTGCGAATGACCCGGTGGTAGGATCAGTTAGAGCCAGTGCTCTTAAACAATCCTTGTAAGCAGCAGGCAAATAAAGAGAGATATAGATATTAAAATAAAGGGGAAGAATGAGGCAAACACAAGAAATAGAAACAAGAGAGCATAGAGTATAACGTAGTGCCAGGGTGTACATCATCACCTTAAAGCTGATGCAGGTGGTGCATGGGAAAAACAAAACTGGTACAATCAAAAGGGAAATGTGCTATTGTAGTTATTGATGAAAATGTAGAGGTCAAAGAATCTGTATCATGGTGGTAGAGGCTAAAATGAATTATGGTATAGAAGATGGCAACTTTACAGAATATTCTGCCCACCACGGTAGCATGGTGATAGCATGTCTGCCTCACGTTCAAGAAGTCCCGAGTTCGAATCTCAGTCAGGGTGAGTTACCTGGATAAGGCTTTTTCCCAGGTTTTCCCTTATCCTGAAAGACGAATGTCGGGTAACTCTAAGCTCTATGGACGCCGGACTCATTTGAGCATCATTTTACCCATTTCATTCATCGTCCGATATGACTTAACGTTGGAGGATATAAATTACAACAAAAGCAAAAAAAAGAATATTCTGCAGGAAATAAGCTTACTTTGTGCAATTGTAAAGGCGAGTACTCTTGAAAGAGGATGAATGACAAAGAAAGGGATGGGAATAGACACAGTATTAATATATGGTTATTGAATACTGAATCTGGATAATATTAAGGCAATGTTTAAAGTATCAAGAGAAGCATGAAGAACGTTATGTTTTCTTTTCGCCCTTGTTCATGAGTGGGAGTGTTGACAAGTAAAGACATTGTACACTCTCAAAGACTCAGTTTGTTAATGTTGTGCAACCTGTTTTGTAGTGAATAACTGACAAGCCTTTTATGCAATCAGGTTAAATATACTAAAATTGTTGGCTTCACCTCATCATGATTACTGCACCTTTTTATACATGTAATTGAATGCAATATGTAATTATTAAATATACACAACAATTTGCCCACTCTTGTCTGGCCAATTTCCTTACGCATTACTGTATCGCTAGTTTGGTTACGCACTGTTGGTAACTTCAGCGAATGCACATTTTCCCTGTTGTCAATGCTAGAACAACAGATGGATATATCCGCCATTCTTCTAGCAGATCACGGCAACTAAATTCGCAGTTTTACCATAATGTTTGGTTCAGAACAAAGAACACAAATGTATTCTACAATTCAACTGGCACAGGATACCAATATTTAGAAATCAACAAATGAGGCTCCTATGTTTAACAGTAGCAACACGAAAGCAATCTGGGTTTGAATTAAACTATAGAGTAACATCGCACTCCCAAAAACATATATTGCACACCAAACTTCTCCAAGCATGCCCTCACATGCTCATAATGAAAGTTGGTGCTACTGTTATGCTCATCACAAACTTAAACTTGGAACCGGAAAAATGATTTCCCTTGCTCTTGTGTGCCTTAATGTAAACTTATGTAACATTGCAAGTTATTACAGGAACTGGAAAGGGAAATATTACCTACATTCATGTAAAAATTAAATTTATTCTACTGAGAAGAACATTACTTCCTCTGACGAGGTTATAATTCCCAATAAGCTAGCATCTGCTATGATATAGACAGGTACAAGGGTGAACATTCCAGAAACTTAGCTTCTCCCTCCTTTGCCAGGGTTTACTTACTGACAGCTGCATGTAACATACAGTCATGTGAAGAGTTCAGAACATATCGATATCCTATACACAAAAACATTATGTAGGAAAAATACTATAACGTGAATTCGTTTTGTGGAGTTTATTTAATTGTGTTGTGAATGAACTCCATTAAACAATTTTCTTAAGTGGAAATCAATAAGGCAAAGCACAACAGACTGGGGAAGCATACTCACCAATTGTCACCGCTTCAAACCCAGAAAAGGGCAATGGATTTTTTGGGCGTAAAAGCAGTTATCATCACATCCTTCAAATGAGAAGCAAAACCAGTAGCCGTGTGGTAAATTTTATTCACGCAAAATATATTCAGGCCTAATAAATAGGTCTCTGAGCTTTCACCCAATAAGGATAGAACACTGAGAACAATGGCAGTTAAACAGCATTCTTAAATAACTCTGTTTCTTTTAGTTAATTGATGGCAGTTAATCATTTCTCCACACTAGTCGTATATAGGCTAAGGTTTTTGATAGATACAGTCAACATGAAAAATTCAATGCCATGGCCGGGACTTGAATCACGGATCTCCAGTGATACCGGGAGATCCGTGGTTCAAGTCCCAGCCATGGCACTGAGTTTTTCATGTTGACTCTATCTACTCTGCCTTCGTGATTATTGAAGCAGAAAATCTAAGAGAAAACTGATTCCACATAATGTGTGTGTAAGCTACTGGAAGGTGAGGAACAACTTTATTCACCATTATGGAGCAATGTTTCCCAAGCCTGTTCTACAATGTGTCGAGTTAATCTAGTATTGCACTATGAAAATAATTTACCTCCTTCATAAGTATTGGATTATTTTAGTTATTTCTTGTGTTGCTCTTTTACGTGATGACTAGTACAATGTATATAATTTCGAACTGTAATGTGTAAAATTTTAATAATGTGTACAATATTTTGTATAGCTTAGTTCATGACTAGTGTTATTGGTTTTGGTTTCGATCAAGTGGGTTTTCTTACCTTTATCAATTCTCGTTGCTTTCGGTATTTATAGATTACGACGCCGTCCTCTTGAACAACACCTTCTCCTCCTCCTTCTCGAACTTCTCCTCCTCCTTCTCGAACTTCTTCTCCTCCTCCTTCTCGAACAACTTCTTCTCCTCCGTCTTGAGGATCTTCGTCTTCTCCTGGAGTAGCTCATTCTCCTTCTCCTTCTAGGCGAGCTTCTTCTCCTCCGCCTTGATCTTCTTCTCCGACACGCAGAATTGACAATTCTAATTCTATGAGGACCCAACAATTTTAACGCTCTCAGGAGCTTAACTCGCTCTCTGTCATTTAAATCTATAAGGGGGTCATCGGCGTTTTTCGTCGACAGAACTTGCTCTATATGTTCAATGGCGTTTAACAAAGACTTCTCTTTCTGGCTATGTGCCCTTCTCCAACTTCGTGTTGGGAAACTATCAGTTAATTTTGGTTTGCCCATTTTATCCAAATACAAAAATTTCGAAGTCTTGCCTCCAAAAGTATTCTTGTTGAATATAAAATTTTTTAATAATTGATTCTGGTTGTTATGGAGTTCGATCGTCATTCAACATGCATTTAAATTAAACAAATGCGAGGGAAAATAAACAGTGTGGAAACCTACGAAAAATAAACTATGATGTGTAGCATTCGCGTGTTCTTCTCTACTCTAGTACAAAGTCTTCGGTTAATTTTCAAGTCCGACGGACGTAAAAAGCATCGTACATCACGCTTCGTGTTATTGAATAATATTGCAAAATCTCAGAAATGAACAGCGTTACTGTGTAGTGTGAGAGAAACTTGTGTCAGATTCACTGAAATGAGTGGCAGACGGAATAAAAATGTGCCGAAGCGAAAACTTAATGTTAAAGAAACAGTGAGACAACATCAAACAAAGCTTATACAGTCAATTATAAGCTTCGTACACTGGCTTCAATGCCTTATTTTGGTGTAACCAGCAGACAAGGAATTATTTCAGAGTACCAATGTGCATTACCTTTTTAACAGCACATATATTTTCTTTACGGACAATAAGTAACATTAACTACGATGTCTTAAGCCCTATAACAAATTAGGAGACACGTAGTGCAACACCCGATAGAAGCAGAAAATTGAGCAGCACAAAATGTTACATTCCAGCAAATTTCTGTTCCCGCTCGGCGCGTTTTATTGGCATTTCAAAACGATTTACACACAAAACCAATACCCGTTAAAAAAAAAAGCGGATCGGGAGCATTCGCGCTGGTGGAAGCACTGAAATGTTACCAAAAGCAAAGTATTTTACCGATATAACCAGAGCCGTATAACCTTAAATGATATAATGCTGCGTTTGTCCATCGGAATTGAAGAAAACAAAAGATCTCGCTCTTTCGTAAATACATATTCTTCCAGTGTATTCATAATTAGTGATATGAATACATTCATAAATTGGTAAAATGCAGAATTTGGATATAGTGGACAGTAAGCGTAAATGTGGAAAGCAGAACGGTCTTAGCCACTAAAACTCGGCTTGATGTCTTCAAATAAGGAATCATCAATGAACCACCAACACCATCACGTACAATGTTTCAGTCTAGAATCGTGATTTAAATAAAAAGTTAGTATCCTCAACATTTTCTGTTCTTGAGATATGCTGTTAAAAGGGAGGTTTAAGAAAGAAATTTTGTAAAATAATCGCTTTAGAGACGTTTGCTAGGGTAGAACAGCTTCCTTCTCGATGCAAGAAACATTTGTGAACGCTGCCATGCATGGTTGAACATAAATTTGGAATGAAATAGATTAATATATTTAAAATGTAACTGAAATCACTTCAGTTATCTCTGGCTTATATACTTAACCTCATAAAACTGTACAATCCGTCGTAAGAATTATAATGAAGTGTAATGTGTTGGACTCACCTTTTCTACTGATTTATTATCACAACACTTTCATTAATTATTCATATTTATATTATTTATTTTCTTTATAAATATATATATTTTTTGCAGCGAACAGACGATGTCTACGACGACAGGCATTTGTTTAAAAGTTTCATGTCACACGAATTTTTTCTTTCCATTGGAAATTCACTGGCATATGGTGTGGGATTGGGAATACATTACGGAGGGGATCTGGTACATAGGCCACCATGCTGGGTCCATTGTTGCCATGCCCCCTATTGGGGGTACCCAGGGGAGGAAGGATGAGGCGAAGGAGACAGAGAGCGGCCGACCCAAGGAACCACGACAGAACAGAGGGCAGGGACCATACAGTTTGCTTGGATAGGGAATTCCCCCGACAGGCCAGGACAGCGAACTCGCTCCCCTACAGCGGGACGGCAACGAGCCCAGCAGCCGAGCCCTAATGGTCCCAAGGCAGGCGATCCGAACCCCAAAGTTCCCTGGCTGGCGGTCACGAAATGGTCCCAGCAGAGGAGCGGAGACCCGAGGAAGTACTTTACTTCAGAGCATATCATCCTGCCAGGTAACACTGAGACACCTACCGACACTTCTACACTGAAAGAGACCTCCAGAGGAGAGATTATGTAAAATGATAATGGATATGAAATGGAGGGACAGGAAATTTCGGGGGATGTAATTAACCTACCCAGCTATCACCTAGCGACCTGAGAAACCCCCCGAAAAACCCATGGGTCACCTAGGTTGGCCATGGGAATCGAACCCAGGCCTCCTAAATGCGGGCCACAGACGAAACCACCTGAGCCATACGGCATAAGTTGTACTACATTATAACACTTATAAACAAATGTTCTTTTACCCAATTTAATTATTTCTGGTACTTCGTCCAGAAATAATTTCCTATTAAGAAATAGTTTTAATCAATATGGTTATCAGAAGTATGGAGGAATCAATTCAGATTTCGTTGTCATGACCTCTATCAGAGGATGGGGGAAGTAAACTTTCAGCATCTTCCTAACACAACAGATGTCGCACTTAATTTGAAACTTGCAATGAAATATTTCAAAAACTGCTAACTTATGTAAAACAAGTATCTGACACAAATAATTGTGTGCTTTAATGAGCTCTACATTTTTCGTAAAATAGATCCATTTCTTATCATTCCTTACTCATTCAAAATTATGCATCATTCAATCAAAATGAATAGAATTTCATAGAGAATATTTGCTCATAAAAAATTCAAGATACATTAGTCATAGAAATGTATACCTTAAACATAAATTAAGATACTTTAAGAGCTGGTCACTATGTGACAGCTTTGAAATTTAATTTTGTTTGCATGTTCAAGAGATAAATAAAATTAATAAGGACCCCTGTTTGAGAAAAGTATAAGCATTGGAAGACTCAGGCAAATAATAAGGAATATCTCTGAAACACCTCACTCCACACAAAACAAATGCATTTAACTTAAATTGTGTGTTGTAACAAGCTCTGCCTTTTGTGTGGTAAGATTTTGTATATCTGCTACAATTTACAAGTTATGCAAACATTATTGAGAATAAATTATAAATTATTTTTCTGTATGGTTGGAAATACATTTATTAAAAATAACTGCAGTTATTTTATTGGAAAATACTGTTTCCTTTATTTAAATTCTTTTGCAAAGAATTTTCCTTTTTTCCTTGGACACAATATAGTGGTTCCAGTATTCTATTAACCATCAAAAATACTTTCTTATGCCCTTTTGGATAGTCTGTTAAGTCTTCATGGCATGAGCAGCAAGTAGATTATTCTGTTGAGAAATCCATCCCATTTGAGAAAGGTATGCTCTTTAGTTGACAATTTTCTTCCTTAATGACCCCATCAATACTTCGTAACAGTAGTTAGCAGTAACAGTATACCGTTTATCCACAATGTAATTGTACTATCTTTAAAGAAAGTAAATATACACTTTATGCTGGTAAGTATCATTCAGACATTCTGTGAGTTTAGGATATGAAAACTAAATTGGCCTGGTTGTAGATGTACAATGCCATGGTCGTCATTTTAACCTGTCCTCACATTGAAGAGTGTGAGTGTGTGTTGTTTAGGGGTCCATCGACAACAAGGTCATTTGGGCCCAAAGTCAATACTAAAACTTAAAAGCTATAAAAATTATGCTAAAAAAGGTAAAATACAGTAAAAACACTCAACTGTTAAAATGGCATTAAAAACGAGCTAAAGACTAATACTTTAAAACTCTAGAAGTAATAAATGTAAAATACAAGTCAGACTTGCTGGTTAAAACCAATTTTAAAAACAAACCGCAGTGCCTTATCCACGGCCACTGGGTCGTCCGCTAAAACACTGCACAAGTTAGCTCCCAAGCCCAAAGACTGCCGAACTCTGGCGTACTGCGGGCATTCGATTAATATATGCCGCACAGTGAGGCGTACTGAACACGAGGCACACACAGGGGCCGGTTCCCCTCTTAGCAGATGGCCATGAGTTGCTCGTGTGTGCCCAATTCTCAGCCGGGTGAGTATCACCTCGGCTCGCCGGTTATCCCTGCAGGATGTTTGCCAGGGTTGTACGCTCTCCTTTATACCCCGGAGCTGTGTGCCTTCTAAAGCTGTCCAGGAGTGCTGCCAAGCAGATAGTAGTTGGCGACGGAAAAAACGTTGCACATCCTGGAATGGCATCCGAGTTGTTAAACTCCGGGGTAAACGGCAAGCGGACTTAGCAGCCGCGTCCGCCTCCTCGTTGCCGGATATCCCCACATGTCCTGGGGTCCAAGTAAAAACAAAATTGTATCCGAGACCGAGCATTTTCGAGATCTGGGTCTGTATTTTTAAAACCAGTGTGTGAGTGGCAGTGTGTTGTTGTAAGGCCTGAAGCGCACTTAGGCAGTCAGTGCAGACGATAAAAGAGCCAGGAGCTAACTTGCAAATAAAAAGGAGCAAATAAAAGATGGCATACAGTTCTGCGGAAAAAACTGAAGTGGAGTCCATAAGGCGAAATTTGTGAGCCTCACCGTTAACGAAGAACGCGCAACCCGTAGCGTTACCTAACTGGGAACCGTCTGTAAAGACCGGAACATAGTTAGGAAAACGGCCCAGCAATTCGGCAAAAAGTTGTTGGAACACCGAATATGGAGTAGCGAGCCTATAGTTGCTTGAAAGAGCGAGATCGAACACCGCACGATCGAGCTGCCATACAGGATAAGGGCAGATGGACGACCTCTCCACGCGAGGCATTCGGAGGCCATGGGTATGTAGGAGATCCCGAAATCTTATTCCCACGGGGCGAGTCCGAGAACCAGGGCGCATATAACGGTGGACTAAATCTGGACACAGAACTGGTTTAAAACAAGGATGATTGGGATGACTTGCCAACTTTGAAACGTATGAGCAGAGTAACAGCGAGCGACGAATATGGAGTGGAGGTTCGCCTGAGTCTGCGTACAGGCAGTCGACTCGACTGGTGCGGAAAGCTCCTGTGGCAAGGCGGATGCCAGTATGATGTACGGTGTCTAAAAGGCGAAGTTTAGAGGCGGTCGCTGCGCCATAAATAAAACTGCCATAGTCCAGCTTGGACCGAACCAGAGAGCGGTACAGCCTCAACATTACCGTGCGATCGCCCCCCCAAGATGCTCCAGATAATACCTTCAGCACCCGAAGAGAACGATCGCAAGAGGCCCGAAGGTGACGAATGTGGTGCTCCCAATTGAGTTGGCGGTCCAAGTAGAGGCCCAAGAACTTCAGGTGCGAGACAAATGGCAGGGGTGTGCCGTTCAAATGAATATCAGGAGGCGGGTGAATACCTCGTAGGCGGTGAAAGTGGATACACTGCGTCTTCTCAGCTGAAAAACGGAAGCCGTTTTGAAGCGCCCAAGCTGCTAGCTGGGTGATGGTCAGCTGCAGTTGGCGCTCAATGTGATCTATGTTGGCAGACCTATAATATACTGCGAAGTCGTCAACATAGAGGGATGATGGAATTCCACTTTTAACGGCACTAGTGATGCCGTTAATCGCTACGGCAAAAAGGGTGACGCTCAAAATCGACCCTTGAGGTACACCGTTCTCCTGTATCCGCTCCCGTGATAACGTGTTTCCTATGCGAACCCGAAAACGGCGAAGTTTTAAAAAGTTGCATAGGAATTCCGGTAGATGACCGCTCACATTGAAGATTTCTATGGCTATATTAACCAAGAATGACAAAAGATCGACCAAATATCACATAGCATTAAAACACTGTCTTGCAACTCAGATATCAACAGCATGGCTTTAGGGAACATACAATAAAATGGAATTATGATTTTAACACAACCAATATCTATGTTGTATATGAGGATTGCTTCACCATTTTCTTTCTAGTAACTGCTCAGAGGCAACATTTACACTTTGGGAAGCACGATGATAGTTCACGGTTTGTAACCCAACATGTACATACTTTTTATTTCGGATTTTTTAGTTTGTTAGACGTAGAAATGTACCAATTTACAACTGTTCTCTTACGGTTAAGTTACTAATATATGACACTGAAGAATGAACAAGACCACAAAAACCAGAATGAACAAGAACACAAGAACCATGAAAAGGTTTAACAGATCCAACATATATGTATATGTAAATGAATTGATGTTTGTTAGTCTTGCAAAAACTCAAGAACAGCTGAACCAAATTGCCTGATTCTGGTTTTGAAATGGTTCCATAAGTTCAAGGAAGGTTTAAAAGGTGAAAAAAAACCTGAACTGTTAATGGACCAGGTTATTAACTAAATATGAAAGTACACATGCAAACCCTTACAGAATACATACACCTTCTTTTATTTTTGAAAAACGAAAACATTATGTCAAAGGATATTCCACTCCTTGCCAAAGTCTTCAATGCTATTTCACTAACCATATTTATATAAGAAAAATGAATTTGTAAATCTTTGTATCTACAAAACCTCAAAATGGCTGGACCAATTTGCCTAATTCTTTTTTTTCAAACATTAGCTTAAATGCATGGAAGATTCCTAGGAAGAGAAAAATTGGCAAAATTGCGCAGAAAATGGAAAAACAACATTTTTCGTTTTTGAAATTGATATGCAGTCCGAGGAAGGCTACCAAGAAGGTTAAAACAAAAGAAAACCAAAACATAAAAGCAAAAGAGAATAAAATTACAATATGAAGAGATTTAGTTAGCAACTCTATAATTTATGAGCGTACCCTTAAAGTTTATACAAACTACTTAAATACATCCAGAATTTTGATACTTTCTTTTTCTACGATAGAAAGTTTAACTGGGTGAGAGCTCTCAATTAGTGTGTGTTATTTAAAAATTCCTAAATTTATCTCTGGTTGATTGGTTATTTTATATGTTTATAGTCAGTACAAGATTCATGCGACCTGTAAGATGCGGGCATAGCAACTTAGGTTGAAGAACTGAAAATGCTATAAAACAAGCTAATTATTGGAATAATTGGACTGCACAGCAACATGAAGAATGCAATGAAATTGAAAGGACTAGGATATCACAAACACATGATTCAGCTTATAATCTCAAAAGTTTGAAACGAGCTGCTTTCAGTTATGATGTTTCAATTGACTACGGTGCCTACCAATGCGTTGTTATTGGATCTATGAACTCAGTTTGCCAATATTGTAAGGCATTGAAATACAATAAAGAAGCTACTGGAGTGTGTTGTGCAAAAAGCAAAGTGAAATTAGTGCCATTGTTTCTGCCGAAAGGGCCATTGTACTTGTTGGTTTCAGGAACAGCAACGGATTTCACACATTTTGATTAGAAAAAGAAAGCATCTACTACCAAATGACTTTATTTGGGGCAACACATGCAGTTTGGGACAATTTCATGCCAATTTTCAAGGTAACATATAACAGGCTTACCCCCTGCATTGCTTTATTTTATTTCTTGTAACAACAGTAATAAAGCTGTATTTTTAATTTACAGATACAAGGCCAAATATTTTACCAAGCAGGCTCGCTGTTACCTGTGTCAGGTGGAGACTACAAATTCCTGCTAATGTATTTCATGGCAATTCAGCACAAGAAATTGATCTGACAAATCGGTTGATCTGCTACAAACCAAGATGATGCCATCAACTGTCCACCCGAATTTTTGAACTTGCTGGTTTTGCCAGGATTGCCACCTCATAATCTTCAACTAAAGGTCGGCTTGCTGATCATAATGTTGCAAAATATCAACCAAACACGTCTTTGTAAGGGTGCATGGCTACTGGATAAAAAAATTACTGACCAACTTGATCGAAGCAACCATTCTAAAGGGAAAGCATAAAGGAGAAGGCTTTTGATACCATGCATTCCAATGATTCCGATAAGTGATGCAATCAACAGAACTTGACAAAAGAATATGTTTGTGGGACTGACACAGTGCAATGGCTTTTGACAGAATATCTGTCGGGTCTGCTAGTGTTTTCTATAATCTATGTTCTACATCTGTCATAGCTCATTGGTAAAATACAAGTGTCAAATATATCGAGGATTCATAGTTCAAACGCCAGTATGTAATCATACATTTTATTTCAATGGGTTTACTTTTTAAGATGTGATACGGAGTCAAATTATAATTTTTCTTTTGCTGCCAAGCTGTACACTATATGATTTTGAAGACTCCCAGGAAGTTAAACTATTATTTTAATGAAGCCAACCCTTATGCACTCTATACAATCCATCTGAGCATAAGCGTTAGATAATTAAAGTAACAAGAAGCTGGAGTGCTTTTATCTTGAGAAATGTAAACTAACAGCTGCAATATAATCATGTGTAATCCAATGGGATATTAAGTATAAAACATAAAATGTATATTCTGCACAGCTGCTAGTTATAATATACTCACTACATTTATTAGAAATTGCACAAATAAGATAGCTGATACTGAAATTAGGGATTCAATATATAAAGAATTGTAATAGATTAGAGATGAACATTTGATCTATTCGTTACATATAACAGGATGTTGTTGAGGTAGCCAGCTTCTAGGGGCATCCATATGGTCAACACTTAAGAAGTGGTTTTCTTGGCCTTTCCTTAGTAGCTGGTCACTGGAACAAATATAACAAAAGGACCACATGTTTAGAGACATCTTGGTGTAAATACACACTTTCATGAGGAGAATCTCGGACACAGAAGGATGGGTCATCCAGGAAGAAAGATGTGGCTGGAGGAATATCTTTTTCTTGCCATACATAAGGAATCAGGTGTCACTGCATAGTATACGTTTCCCATATGTAACTCTGGACATTAATATAGATTGGTGTACATTGATCGGCAACTTTGTGATTTCCGTGAATACTTTAAAAAGAAACAGTGATTAAAGAAGTCTTAAACTTGGATTCCAATCTCATCCTTACTCCTATATACCCACACGTACTCTAGGATAAGACTCTTGCTGAAAACTGAGGCTAGACCGCACATTGCTTCAAAGTTGCATAACGTTGTGGGAAAAATTGGTGACATAGCCAAGGATAATGGTGCTTAGAGAGCAAATTAAAAATCTGTTATGGCATAGTGAAACCAGGTCATATACTAAGAAATGAATTAAATTCTGAAACATTTCCAATTTATTTTATAATTTGGTGTAATAACCCCAAATTATTATTTTGTGCATGTTTGCAACCAGTGAAGAACACCAGTTTGGGTTCTATTGATTATGTTGCTATAGCTCCATCTCATGACGAACTAGATTCTCTTGCATTCTGTCTGGTGAGTGTTCTTCCTATTCCTCTACCATGAATGCCCACATACAGTCAATGGTTTCAAATCAACCCTGAAGGCCATATAGATTATTTTTGAATGCCTTACTAGACAATTCTGGGTGATATTAAGGTACGTACACCATTATTTTTGTCCATTAATACATACTCTTCCTGCTTTGGGAACCTAGGACTAAGGGGTGGTAGCAACATGTTTTCATGTCGTCATTCTCTGTAGTACTTGAATTAACTCTCCAGGACTTGATGCTGTCAAATAGGATCAGAAAAATGTGATATTCCTTACAAATGTTCTGCTCTTGATGTGCTGAGGCACGCATCCAATTCTCTGTGATCTATGCAGAGATAGAATCCCTTGCTGGTTGAATCAAAATACCTTCTCGTTAGTCCCTCTGGGAGTTGAATAGATAGAGCCAACATGTTGTCATGTATATGAGAGTCCCTGGTGGTTTACTGGGAAACAAAGCAGTCAGTTGGAAAATTGAATGTCATGATGGCATGTTGGCCATGGTAGCTCAATGGTTAACAGCGACCAGTTGGAGACTGGGAAATTCATGGTTCAAGTTCCGGCCATGGCATTGAATTTTTCAGTCTGTCTTTATCTATTCAAATCTTAGCCTACAGACGGCTAAGAAAAAGACATAGAAATCCCTGCAGTCGAACTCGTTGAATGTAACCTTATGGTAACGTTTATATACAGAACTCCTAATGGTAACTTAAATATTTTTATGAACAGATTAGAAAAGGTTCTCATTAAATTTAAACACTTAAGCAAAACACTCATTGTCTGTGGAGACTTCAATACTGATTTTGCAAAAATCTCAATACAAAAGAATGACTTAACTGAGTTGGTAGCTACATTTAACTTAAAACCTTTAGTAAATTTACCAACCAGAAATACAAAATTCTGTGCAACCATAGTTGACCAAATTTTTAGTAATGCTAGTCAGTCGTACAAGTCAACTATTGAGTATGGGTTACAGTGATACTAATGCTAGTCAGTCGTACAAGTCACCCACTGAATATGGGTTACAGTGATCCTAATACTCAGTTTATATCAATAAATATGGAAACAGTATAAATCCAAACCTTAAAAAAAAAACAAAATTTACCAGACAATTCAATGATTCAAATATAGATTATTTCTTGCATCCACTAAAAAGCAAAATGTGGCATGAAGTGTATGATTCATCTGATACTAATAAAAAGTTCTAGACTTTTCAAAAAATATATAGGAATTATTTTGATATAGCTTTCCCACTTGTACAAATAAAATAATCACTCTCAGGAAAATCAAATTTGTGGATTACTAAAGAAATTATGACATCTTGTACGCACAAACTAAAATTAAATGAAATTCTGCAAACAGTGACTGTCACTCCAAAATTCTGTACTATGTTAAGAAATATAAAGCCACATTGAATAAAGTTATAAAACAAGCAAAAAAGATGGCAAATGATAAATTCATCAAAAGTGCCCAGAACAAAATGAAAGCTTCATGGAAAGTAATACAGAATGAAATAAAGCCCAATAAGAATGTAAATAATTTAGTACTGCAGAAGCATTCAAAAATAATAACAAACCAAAAGTTAACAGCAGAGACTTTTAACTATCACTTCAATCTTGCTGAAAATATTGTTTCGCAAAAATACAACTCCACAATGGGTACTTTAGTATAAATAAATAGAGCAAATATATGTGAAACAATGATGTTCTTGCTCCCTACTGATTTCAAGGAAATCGTTTCAATAATATCCAAATGTAAATGTAAGTACTCTTCAGGTATTGATAACGTTCCTGATTTTTTGCTAAAGAAATGTTCTATTCTTATCACACACCATTTAGCAGACGTATGTAATAGCTCACTTAAACATGCAATGTACCACAAGGTTCTATTTTGGGTCCTATTCTTTTCTTAGTGATTGTAAATGATTTACAGTCAAATATTACAGCTAAAGTAATAGTTCAATATGCTGACGACCAAATATATTAATTGAAAGAAATGCACTTGAAGAGCTACAAATCTTATGATGCAGAATGTCCAGTAATATTCCTAATTGGTTCAGCAATAATAATTTAATCATAAACTTGGATAAGACATATGTAATTCATTTTCAGTATTCTCAGAATAAGCCTTCTGTACAATCACAATTAATATGTAATAATAAAGTAATTAAGTATGTAAATACAACTAAATTTCTTGGTCTTTGGATACAGATTAACCTAAAATGTGAGGCACATGTTGATCATCTAATTAAAAAACTGAGTACAATTTGTTATAATTTCAGGCAACTGGTACACATAGTTAACACAAAAAACTCTCAGAAGTATGTATTTTGCATGTGCTCACTCCATTTTAAAATATGTCATAACTTTATGGGGTAACTCACCACATTGTAAATCATTATTCATAATGCAAAAACGGATTCTAAGAATACTTGCAGGAGTTAAATCAACGTCAGCGTGCAGACCAATATTTAAACAATTTTAAATCTTACCTCTCCCATGTATTTTCATTTTTGAAACTTTAAAATTTACAAAGACAAATTTAATGACAAAAAAAACGGTCACTCTATCGTTAATGACACAGTTCATAACCACAATACTAGACAGAGAATGGATGATAGAGTCAACATGAAATATTCAATGCTATGGCCGGGATTTGAACCACGGATCTCCTGGTTACCGTCCAGTCGCTCTAACCCACCGAGCTACCTGGTCAACGTGCCAGCCCGACATTAAATTCTCCATTTGACTCGTGCATTTCCCCGATAAACCACTAGGGGCTCTCGCATCCAAGATACACCGTTTGTGGCAAGTTACTATCATAAGTACTTAAGTCACAGGCTTCAACTCTTTTTATTTTAGCTAATTGATGGAAATTAATTATTTATCCACACTAGCCGTTTATAGGCTAAGGTTTTGGAAGGATAGAGTCAACATGAAAAACCTGGAACTCAAGTACTTTTGATAGTAAGGCGCCGCAAACGGTGTACCTCGGATGCGAGAGCCCCTAGTGGTTTACTGGGGAAATCTCAAATTCCGGCCATGGCATTGAATTTCTTATGTTAGATGGAACTCTTCCATTCCTGGATATTCTTGATTCAAAAAACAGCAATGGTACACTGGGGCATGCTGTATATCGCAAGCCTACACATCCGATCTCTATCTGAACGCTCATACTTTCCATCATAATTTTCAACGACTGGGAGTTCTCAATACACTGGCCCACAGAGCTTTGTCTATCTCTCATCCCAGCCACTTAAAACAAGAATCACAGCACCTGAGACTCACTTTCCGTCAAATTGGCTACTTCGAATATGACGTTGAAGCCAAAGCTAAGGAAAGGAAACCTGTAAAACAGCAAGCGTCAGATAGGCCTACTGCCACAGCGTGCATCCCGTTTACCGGCAATCTATCCGGCACAATCAGCAGAATTCTATCCAAATGCAACATTAGGACCATCCACAAGCCACCTCCGAAGATTAAGCATCTGTTGAGACCAGTGAAAGGCAAACTGGACTTCCAAGTTCAGCGAGTGTACCGCATTCCCTGTATATAGGACGAACCGGAAGGACCATCGCTACTAGAATAATTGAACATGAATGGAGCATTCGTTTAATGGAACCTGAGAAGCCTGGGCTGGCAGAGCATTGCTTTGATAACGACCATAGAGCCAATTTTTGGGAGACGACTATCTTGGCAATATGCAACAGTTACTCGGAGAGGAGAATTAAGGAGGCTTTGGCAATTTCCTCTGAAAGGAGCATGCTTAATCGTGATGCTGGATTTCAGTTCAGCTCCTCTTGGAAACTGGCCTTAAAAATGGAAATCCACCAAATTAAGAAGCAAAGCTCATTACAGCTTGATAATCAAGTTAAGTAGTTACTTTTCTTGGACACAATATTCTATGCTCATGCCAACTCCTGGCCTGGCATTTAATTTATTGAAAAGTCTTTTGTTCAGTACTGCAAATTTTGATCGTGTTTTGTCTTTGTTTATATTTGTGTTATATCCAGTGTTTCATTTGTGGTTATATCATTTTATAAATATCCTGATGACGGAGACATACACACTCCCAAAACGTTGATATCTAATTGTCTTTTCACCTGGCTTGCTGCCCGAGAAGAAAGTGAGCATATTCATCGCCAGGAAAGCTTCAGGTCTTAATTCAGATCTTTTCACGAGAAATGAAATGTGCATGTTGAATTTTCTGGAAATGTTACCAGAAGTCCTTTTCGTTCTGAAGTTTGTGTAGCTGGTAAACTCTAAAAGACAACATTTTACTGCACAGATGATGTTCTCGTTAAACCATGCAACTATTATAAAATAAATTTTTCGTAGAGTGAATCGTTACCAAGGTATGCATTCATTTTTCTGTGTTTGAACTTTCTACTACCTATACTTTCCTCAGAGAGAAGGTCGTTATTTGTTTACTTATGTCCTGGGTATCCCAAGAGAATAGAATCTCAAATCAATCATATAGCGACCAATTCTTAAAGGACTTGACCGTTTCTTAAGCTCACTGTATTCCCCTCTTCCCAGTGAAGTAACAAAGGGAATTCCTGCAAATGCTTGTTTCAATTAACATAAAGTAGATAGAAGAATATAGTTCTCTGAGAATAGTCAATTAAAGAATGTGTAAAGAAAGGCATGCGAAAATAGGATGTAGATTTTGTTATTACACTTTACATAACCTACAAATGTTAAAGGTCGGATAAGAACAGTGAAAACTTGAGAAAAACAGCTAAACACTAATGAAAATCATGAAAAAGGTTCAGGCACTTTGTGTTTTCGAAATTTGAAAACTATTGATATATTAAATTTAAAGGGAGTCGATTAATGACACTAAACAGCACATACTTTTAAATTTTTCCGGAACATGTTTCAGAGACCTTGCCTCCATCCTCAACCGGACATCGACTGGTTCTCATTGGTGTAGTTGACGATTTTTGTCATAGGTGTCCTCTGGTGGCGGTTCAAGGAACTTGATGAACAAATCGTTCTGGGGGATGTCGAAATTCAATACTTTGTTCCTATTTTTTGAAATGAAGGTTTGTTTCCATATGGGGAGTTCTTGTTTTCCTGATGTATGTTTTAGTAGTTTTGGTGCTGGATTTATGTTGTGTTTTCTTTCCAAAAATGCATGGCAACTGCTGCTTTTTCTAATTGTTTATATTTTATGTTCCTAAAGTGTTCCTTTGCTCTTGTTTCTAAATTTCTTTTGGTTTTTCCAATATAAATTTGACTACAGTCACTGCATTCAATTTGATATATTCCAGACTTTTTGTTAGATGGAATGGCATCTTTGATGTTTGAGCAAATTAGGTTCTTTTAAGGAGAAATGTCTGACTGGTTCTAGTTTAATGTTTTGTTTTTTGAAGGCTTTTTTGAATTAGACAAAGGCCCATGGATGGTAAGTGAATTTTTTGAAAATCATATTAGTTTCTGTAGCTGAGAGGGTTGTGGTTTCTCTATTAGCTTCTTCTTTTCTTAAATTTAAAGGGAATCGATTTATGACACTAAACAACACTTACTTTTAAATTTTTCCGGAACATGTTTCAGAGACTTTACCTCTATCCTCAGCCGGCCATCGACTGGTTCTCATTGGTGTAGTTGACGATATTTTGTCACATGTCTCCTCTGGTGGCGGTTCAAGGAACTTGCTGAACAAATATTTCTGGTGGATGTCGAAATTGAATACTTTGTTCCTATTTTTTGAAATGAAGATTTGTTCCCATGTGGACAGTTCTTGTTTTCCTGATGTACTTTTTTTTTTAATTTATATCCGCCCCAACGTTGTTATATCGGACGGAGAATGAATTGGATGAAATGATGCTCAATGAGTCCAGGGTACTTGGAGCTTAGAGTAACCCGACATTCGTCTTGAAGGATAAGGGAAAACCCCGGAAAAAACCTTATCCAGGCAACTCACCCTGACCGAGATTCGAACTTAGGACCTCTTGAATGTGAGGTAGACTTGCTACCATCTACGCTACCGAGGCGGGCTTTTCCTGATGTATGTTTAAGTAGTTTTGGTTCTGGATTTATGTTGTGGTTTTTTGTCGCCAACTTTCTGCTAAGCTCACTTTTTTGGCTACTAATGGTTTGGGAAAGTCATATTTTGTGCTATTTCAATAATTTTGTTGTATTCTGTTTTGTATTTTTCTGCTGTGAGAGGGATGTTGATCAGTCTGTATGCTAAACTATTGAAGATTGCCTGTTTGTGGGGTCTTGGGTTGTAGCCATTAGCTTTTATGTAGTTGTCTGTCTGTGTTGGTGTTCTGTAAATGCCAAAGTTTAGTCTGTCTTTATTTCTCATTATTTTTAGATGCAAAAATGGTAAATACTCGTCTTTTTTTATTTCTACAGTGAACTTGGTGCTTTTTTCTTGGATATTTAGAAGTTTTAATGCATCGCTGATGTGTTTCTTTTGGTACTATTGCAAAGATGTCATCTACATATCGTTGCCAGAGTTTGAACATCCAAGGGTAACCTTTGGTGATCCTTATTTCTAATGCACTCATGTACAGTTCGGCCAGGAAGGGTGATAGGGGGTTGCCCATTGCTAAACCTGAAGTTTGGTGGAAATATTTTGTTTGAAACTGGAAGAAATTTTGTTCTATGCATAATTTGCTTAGTTCGATGTAATCTGAAATTTCAGGTAATGCCATTCCAAGTGATTTGAGCCATTTTTCTATTTTACTGGTATGCTGGGAAACAGTGATTTAACATCAAACGAGACTAGTGTGTCCTCTTCTTTTAGTTTAGTATCCTTAATGTGTTCTATAAGTTCATAGATGTTTTTGATGCTTATTCTGTCGAATTTGGGAAATGAGTTGAATCTGTTTATTAGCCACTCTGCAAGTTTGTATGTTGGTGAATTTATACTGCTTACTATGGGTCTCATTTTTATGAATGGTTTGTGTATTTTGGGTAAACCATAAAGTCTAGGTAAGGTTGGGTTATCCGGTTTAACTGTTTATTTGTTTGGTATAATGCTTGATTTTGCTAATTTTTTTTTTTTCAAATGATTGTATGCAAGTTGTTAGAGGATTTTTGATGAGTTCATATTCATTGTCAGTTAGCATTTCATTGATATATATTGATAGCATGGTTCAGAGATTTCAACTATTCCGTTTTCATAGACTATACCACTCGCAAAAGTTAAAGGCATATGAATGCTGGCCAACGTTCAAGTGGTGTGCTGTTGTCAAGCAAGTACGTGTACCAGCAGAGGTTCTGTACATAAAAGCAGTTTTACCCGTCAGCAAGGGTTTTGGCTATTCTTCCCGTAATTAAACAACACATTAAATATTCCTAAAACATTAAGATCTTACCTTCACACATGTCACAGCAGTGGAACAGCAAGCATGTAACTCACTTTCCGACTTCATGGATCTTTCCCGAAAATTGAAACACAGGCTAGCTCCTTTCTTCTAAGCATGAAGCTGCTCCACTACAAATTCGTGACACTGTGTGCACACTACATACTCACAAGGTTACAGAGTTAATTGCTGGGATTTTGAAAAATCAACAGTTGCCCTATATCCTTGAATGGGGAGCTTTCATAAAAACTTGTTTATATTAAATATAATTTTTCTGCCCCGAGTATGAATCCCTTCACATTTGTTGATCGAAAACTTACTTGTCCCAGGTTCGAGGGACATGTTCATGCACACGGATCACAAACACTGGAAAAAAGATATGTGTATAATAGTAATTTAATGTAATATTAACAATATTTCAGCTCAAGTTTAACACAAGACTTATTGATGCCATTCACTTTAACAAAATAACACCTCTACTCTAAAAACGAACTGAAAATTAACTCTGTTTCAAACTGCATGACTTCTGTTTTCATAGCAGGTGCA
>JAUKNK010000125.1:2292500-2297500 GCA_030765055.1 Mantis religiosa
TCATTCATTTTCTCCACTTTTGTGGTGTGACACCTACTGAAACTCACCATCAGTTGAGTGAGGCATGTAGTGATGATACCATGGATGATCACCCTTGTGATCAACCGTCAGCATTCGTGGCACCAAGCTGGAAGACACTTCGTATTTTCAGATCTCCATGCAGGATTCTGTGTACAGATCCCATGGAAATGCCAATT
The DNA here is from genome assembly GCA_030765055.1 of Mantis religiosa. Lineage (NCBI taxonomy): Eukaryota > Metazoa > Arthropoda > Insecta > Mantodea > Mantidae > Mantis > Mantis religiosa. The sequence continues at coordinate 2,292,698 of JAUKNK010000125.1, forward strand.
CTGTAGGCGATGTCTGCAACGCTCAATAGGCGATCCTCCAAAACATCGTTCTCTACTCGCTGGATCATGTAATTAGACCGTGACTGTCTTGGTTTGGTGTCACGCGATATTTTGCCTTCATAGAACTATCGCACCCAGGAACGCACATTAGACACATCCATGGTACCATCACCACATGCCTCAATTAGCTGGCGATGAATTTCAATAGGTGTCACACCACGAAAATGAAGAAAACGAATAATTACACGCTGTTCTTGCAACGAAAACGTCGCCATTTTAAATATAAAAACAGTCCTTAATCTCGTCATTGCAACTAGAGTTCTATGCACTCTACAGTGCTGCTGTATGACACGCATTCACAAAGAGTTCACGTGTATTTAAAATATACAGAAGGTCCTATCTGGTCCGAGCTCTGAAAAAATAGGTGTTATAGCTTGAACGCACCTCATATTTCCGTACAAAATAAATAAATATTGGGACACCTGCTGCACAGTAAATATTCTGCACCAAAATAAAAGTTTCAATCCTTTTTTAATTGCCTGTGATATTCATCACTACTCTCAGACGATTGGACATGCTCTTTACAAAGTTAGTGGTATATGAGCATAAAGTTTGTCCCACTCTTCACTGAGTCGCCTTTTCAAATGCTCCTATGAAGATAATGGCTGATTGCGGACTCTAGTAACCAATGCATTCCAGAAATTCTCAGTTGGATTTAAGTCCAGTGATTGTGGAGGTGGATGAAAGATACGAGGGTGAGTCAAATGAAAACCTTAAATTGGTAACAACAAATCGAAATTTCGCACCGTTATCCTGTAAGTGGTTAAGCGTGCTACAAACAACGTGCAGAATGGCCTCTAGGTGGCAGCATAATGCAGATGTACACATAGCTTCGCAGTATCAGTATAAAGATGGCCGCCCCACTTGAGACTAGCACCATGGAAGAACAGAGTTCTGTTATTGGGTTTCGGCGTAGTGAATTTGTGAAACCTATTGAAATTCTTCGACGGATGAAGGTTCATTACGGTGATGCATGTCTGTCACAGCAGCAAGTCTACGAATGGAGTAGAAAGTTCGCAAATTTTGTGACCTCCACGTCCAGGTCAGGCACAACGAGTTGTGACTCCACAGATCATTGCAGCAGTTGAAGCCATAGTGAAGGAAAACCGCCGAGTGACACTGAATGACATTGCAGCATGTTTACAGATCATTCATGGGTCAGTACACCATACTGTGCATGATGTGCTTCTGTTTCACAAAGTGCCTGCAAGATGGGTGCCATGACAGATGACTCCTGAAATGAGAAAACGACGTGTTGTTGCTTGTGAAGAGCTTCTTCGGCGCTCTGAACTGGAAGGTGATGGCTTCCTTGTAAGAATCGTTACTGGGGACGTAATCTTAGTTTATTTCCACCAACCGGAAACGAAGAGAGTGAGCAAGGAATGGCGCCATCCCTCATCACCAAAACCGAAGAAGGTTCAAACAGAACCATCAGCGGGGAAGGTTATGCTGACTCTCTTTTGGGACGAAAAAGGAATCATTTTGGAGCATTACATGCCTAGAGGGACCACTGTCACCAGTGCATCATACACAGATCTCCTAGAAAGTCATCTGCAGCCTGAAAACAAATCAAAGCGACGTGGATTGCTGTCAGCAGGAGTCCTTTTTCAGCATGACAATGCAAGGCCCCACACTGCCCGTACAACAGTTGCAACAATCACAGACCTGCATTGTCTTCCTCATCCACCATACTCACTAGACGCTGCCCCAAGTTATTTCCATAAGTTTGGACCACTCAAAGGCGTAATAAGAGGAAAGATGAAGAGGTACGCCACGCGGTGCATGAGTGGTTGTGCGAACTACCAAAAGTATTTTTTCCTAAAGACATTTATGCACTTTGTAAGCGCTGGAGGACTTGCATTAAGCGTGGGGGAGATTATATTGAAAAGTGATACAGCTTTGTACCACTTCTGCACAATGAATAATGTTTTAAAATATTTAAGGTTTTCATTTGACTCACCGTCGTATATTCATGCACAACCCCGGTCATTAACTTTATAGAACTTAAACCGAACACAAGTACCAATCTTCTTTACATTACTGCGTACACTCTCCTTCAGAAGGTACAAGTATTTCATTTTATCCATTTTGCCTCAAAAGAAAAGAAGAACAATTCTTCGATTCCAAATGCCGCCATGCAACCCCAGATCAGAACTTTGTCTTACAGTAGGTCCAATGTAATTTTTCCCATTTGCTTATAAGGTTTCCTCCAGACCATTATTCGTCCATACGATCCGAAAACATTATATCATCTTTCATCTGCAGAAAGAACTTTCTCCCATCAGTTTTCTTCGTTATAAATAAACTCCTTTGCAGCTTTTAGACTTTTATTTCTATTCTTTGCATTTATATAAGGCTTCTTCCTAGAAACACGACTATGGTATCCCGTCCTTTTCAATAAGTTTCCAATCGGTTGTCGGTTACTTTTTTGCCATTATTGTAACCTAGCTCGGCACACAGTGTGGGTTACTCGATTCAGCTTAATTCCTCACACTCTAAACAATATTTGTTTTCTCTCGGTCACTAAAAAGCTTTTAGGCGACTATTTTGAGGTGACAAGCCGATTCTGTTAACTATATTTCTAACTATAATTTTCCTCGTATTTAACAATTCGGCAATCATTGTGTAATCTTTACCTTTTCATAATGGAAGATTGCGAGTCCTTACCTCTACGCCCCACTTCGTGTAAAGTCTGTTTAGTTAACTCTTGTGCACGTCGGCCGACTCCTTTGACGAACCCTTATAATCGTTTTACAACCCCGGCCTTCCTTCTCTCAGACAGTTTTGCAAGTTTGCCACCATTCTCGATACGCCATGGGTATCGTACGAGTTTTCCTCTAAATAAATTATCTTATGCCCATTACTGCGAAACTTCCTTAGTTTTGACAAGCTACAGTTCTCCTGGATTCCATAATAACCCTTATCTTATTCAAAGTGCAGTATTTGAAACCCAGCTCCTTTAGGAGACCGGCCAAAGTGCAGTGCCCATAAGGAGAATCACAAATTTCTTGCAAATGTGCAACCAATTCGTCTAAGGTGGCCGCTCTCCCTTTTGCATAGAATTTATAAATTTCTCGGCGAATAAAATCGCATGTGAAATTGTTGAAGCTTTAGAGAAACGTTTCCTTTTGTTTTCACACTTTATCGGCGTCTTTGGTATTCCTTTCGTCACAATATTTCTTACTGTATTTCTGTGAATACCCAGAATTTATCAGGTACATTGCACGACCCCTTAGCAAGATTATTTGTCAGCAAATATTTATATGTGTTCAAAACAAGCGCTTGAAGTTGCTTAGAAAGGGTTCCCGTTATAACTTTGTTTTTTGAGGCTTCTCCAGTAACATAACTCGGCCCAGTTATTCACACTATTGTCATCACTTTGATTATTTTAACTTGACTGAAAGTTATCTACTACTTCATTTGCATTTACCACTGCATTTCCCTCCCACGGTCTCCACATCGTGACACACACCGAATTTCTGCACGTAATGAAACAGATCTACTGGAAGTTGGAATTTTACTGAGACTCCACGTGAAGTAAACATGTGACAGCCATTTCAAGAAAATCAGAGTTGCTATTGGTTCTCAACGACAGTGTTCCATTTCTGAGGTGTGGGGATAGATTTATGACGGTCATTAGTGGGCGGGAGGGTCAGGTTCCTTTTAGTCAGAACTGCACACCCGTTGACTAGACGGATTTTACTACATGGCAAAGCGAGAAGGCGTATCGGAAAAGATTCGCAACATAGAGATGTTTACTTCTGCTTATCGCACATACACAGCGACTCCAATGAATGTACACTCTCTTCAGATACAACGTGCCATACATCGGCAAGCGCGAGAAATCATATATAAGGTGATTGAATTTTGTGACAAGGAGAAAGTTGGATTCAAAATCCCTTTGTGATTTCTCAGTAGATATTGCTGATTAACTGTCTGACATTGTATCTATAGCACTTTAACCTTGCAAGTACATTGAATCAAAGTCAGTAGAATTTGTTTCTCTTTCATTTCTAAGGCATGTTTTGCATTCATAACTATGTCGGGGGGGGGGGGGTGTGATTTAAACCAAACCTATGAATTTGACGCTATTTTTGTTTATATTTTTTCATTCATATCCATCATTATTAAACTAACAAGAGATTGTGCTTCATTATTAACTGCAGTAGTAGTAGTAGTAGTAGTAATAATAATAATAATAATAATAATAATAATAATAATAATAATAATAATAATAATAATAATAATAATAATAATAATAATAATAATAATAATAATAATAATAATAATAATAATAATAATAATAATAATAATAATAATAATAATAATAATAATAATAATAATAATAATAATAATAATAATAATAATAATAATAATAATAATAATAATAATAATAATAATAATAATATTAATCATAATAATCATAATCATAATAATCATAATAATCATAATCATAATAATCATAATCATAATCATAATAATCATAATCATAATCATAATAATCATAATCATAATCATAATAATCATAATCATAATCATAATAATCATAATCATAATCATAATCATAATAATCATAATCATAATCATAATAATCATCATCATAATCATAATAATCATCATAATAATCATCATAATCATCATAATAATCATCATAATAATCATCATAATAATCATCATAATAATCATCATAATAATCATAATAATAATCATAATAATAATCATAATAATAATCATAATAATAAT
>JAUKNK010000125.1:2302500-2430000 GCA_030765055.1 Mantis religiosa
GTCACATATTAAATCAACATTTAGACATGAGAAAGCTGTCCGCGTGTTGGGTACCGCGTTTGCTGACGTTAGACCAAAAACATGTTCGAATTAACATTTCCAACGCTCTGTTGGCACAATTTAGGCCTAATTAATCCTAGTTTAGGTGCCGATTAATTACTGTAGATGAAACTTGGATAAACCATTTACGCCCGAAAAAAAAATTTCAGTCCAAACAGTGGACTGCAAAGGCGAAACTGGCTCCAAAATGAGTAAAAACTGTATTTTTTTTTCGGCTGGGAAAGTGGTGGCGACTGTTTCTTTTTATAGTCACGGAGTTATTTTAATCTATTATCTTCAAAAGGGAAAAACCATTACTGGAGCATACTACGCATCACCACTTCACAAGTTGAAGGCAGAACTTACCTCATACGTACAAAAAGAAAATCTTGTTTCACCAAGATAACGCCCCGTCTCACATCTCAGTGGTTGTAATGGCGAACATCTACGAATTACGGTTTGAACTGCTTCATCATCTGCCGTACTCGCCAGATCTAGCCCCAAACGACTTCTGTTTGTCCCCTCATCTGAAAATTGCGCTCGGAGGACAGAGATTTTCGTCAAATGAAGAGGCTATCAACTTTGTAAACAATTATTTTGCAGATAAAAACGCCGAGTACTCCTTGGACGAGTTACAGAGATGGCAGCATCGCTGGGAGAAGTGTGTAGAGTTTCAAGAGCACTATGTTGAAAAATACAAAAAATACAAAATTCTTTGAAAATGTCTTGTATCTTTATTAGGTGGGTAACTTTTCAGACCACCGTCTTAGGGTTGGTAACTGACAGGCAGCTCTAACCCATTCTCATTTTACCGCTGATTGGCCACCATTCTCTTGATTTATTAAATCCAATATATTAACCATCAAAACCTTAAAAAATAACTGAAAAATAAGCACTAAAGTTTTAAAATATGCCTTAAGATTAAATACGAATAACTTAGATTTTAAATTACAAGAACTTAGGCGAAACAAATGGCTTTATTCGAATATATCCAAAAGTACTCCAGTATAAATTTTAAAAAATGGATGTGTCACATTGACATAATTTTCTATATGTAGTGGGGGTCTTAGTGTAATTAGCAAAATGGGAGGAAAGTGATTGGGAGAATTTTTGTAGCTGAGTAGGATATTTTCTGGATATAATCTTGGACACTTCTGCTCGAATCGCCGGTGGAACAAGACGTAGCGTCTGCTTCAAGTACAGAACCCACTGTTACAGGACTGAAATACATTGACACCGGATATTTATATAATACTTTCTAATGGTCGGCAATATTGGACGGTCAAAGTGAATGTTATGTATTAAATATTTCAAAGGTCGAAGCCAGTGTCTTTGAACATACACCCACGCATAACGTGAGATAAGTTTCCCTGGGGTAGCACCGTGAGACCGATCCATACTGCTTCCGCTTAGTTATTTTTCCGCGAGTTTTCGTGAATTTTCCTTTTTTTTTGACAATAATATAGTTTTTAGCAATAAATGAGAAAACTTTTATCATTTTTAGTCCGCATAGAAAGATTTAAATGTATTACAAATTGCATAAATGTAACGTAACTTTAACATTCATGTCTTCATAGCATGAAGCTTGAAGTCGTAAAAAAAAAGTTTACAAATTTAACGAAATTAAAATAAAATCTAACACTCAACAAAGCTAATACAGTGAATGGAAATTAATTGTTCTTTCACACTAGCCGGGTGTAGGACGCAGTATGAAAGAGACTGAAAAATTAAATACCTTAGCTGGGATTTGAACCACGGATCTTCTGGTCTCCATCCAGTCGCTCTAAACCATTGAGCTACATGGCCAACCTGCCAACATGACATTAAATTGACCTACTGACTCGTGGTCAGACGGAGACCAGAACATCCGTGATTCAAATCCCGGCTATGACATTAAATTTTTCAGTCTGGCTCTACTCTTCCAACACAGTGACTTCATCATGCGCACTGAAATAACAGCTAAACGGTACAACAATAAACTGACACCACAGCATCCGACGAGACCGTGATACTCAGAACTGTTTGTCGTATGCTAACTGGAAATGTCATTTGTTGGATAGAATACGGTGCACAGCAAATCAAATCCTGTTACGCTGAATAAAGGTACTGAAATTCAAGGAATATACTCTCAGACATTACATTAATATGAAAATATTGCCCCTCAGGGCTTAAGAATGTGTTCCAAAATGCCTGAAAGTTAAAAAATAATACAAACAATACCTCACTAAAAACCACCCAGATTTAGAAGCTAAACTGTTCCCATTGCCTGTACTGACACGCTGGTCTAGCTGGTTTAATTTAGTTTACACTGCCAGTCATTTTGATGCTATTGTCTATTTCTTTACTAAAAGAAAAGGTTTCAGTTCCTGCCCAAAATGTGTTCAATTATCATTTTTGCGATGACAAGTGCTGCAATATTGTAAAGGTACAGGCAACAAATTGTTTCTGAAAATTGCAGATTGATAACAGATCCGGTATTAGAATTTCAATCTAAACAAAAACCTGTGGCTCATCTTGTTTTATCCCGAATTAATTCGATGAGAGCCAAATGTGAAATATTAGAGAATGGTCACTTTGGAAACAGAGTAAGTGCACTTGTAGATCATATCATGGATCCCAGTGTTAGAGAAGCAGTAGAAGAGAGTGAAAAAGTTTTATGCTTGTATGACTTTGTCTAAATTAAACTCCAATATGGCAAAAGAAACTGATCATGTAATTACCATAAAAGCTTTAGATTATTTTTTGAGCCTGACTCGAGTATAGATGATTTAAGTCATACAATGGCAGAATTTAAACAACTAAGTACATTTAAAACCAGTGGAATTACATGTGAGTCTGATTTGCTTCTTTGTTACAAAGAGCTTTGTGACATTGTTGAGCAGCAAAGCAATGATGCTCGCTCGTAGGTACTAGTAGGCTTGTGTTAGCCTGAAGATTGTTGCTGTGTGCCCACCCAGGATAGGGTTTAACCACAGATAGGATTTTCTTTTTGGGATGGGTTAGGATGGCTGTTTTCGTTTGAGGATGGTGGATTGATTATGAGGTAGTTAATTGACTCCTCTAGAAGGATAGAATGCTACTTTTAGCACCCTGGCGTTGAAGGATTTATTTTGATTTGAACTGAATTTTGTTTAATTTTGAGACCAACAACTCTTGGTAGATTATGGGACAAAGCAATGATGGTAACGATAACAGACTAGATGTAGTAACAGTACTCTTGAAATTGAAGGCAAAAGCTGATTCTTATCGCAATTTCTGTGAAAAGTCCCTTCAATATCTTTGGTTGCCGATGTCAAACGCTGACAGTGAGAGATTTTTTTCTACATGTAACTTAGTTGTGACAGACAAGAGGACAAGTATGAAAAGCGAAAATATCACAACTTGTTGTATGCTGCAGTTTGGCGATGTCTTATGTGTGATACTTGCTCTTATTCATGTTACCTAATCTGCTGATTTCAATTAAATTATTTTAGCTTGTAACAAAGGGGTAATAACAGATGTGTTACTCCAGTTACTTCCAGTTACCGCAAATTTTTGCGAAATTAATGCCAATTTATGGTCAAATATTCACCACAAAACCGCACCAATTAAGATTATAAATGTGAATTTTATAAATAATTGGCACCACAAAATCTTGCCTCTGGATATATGTATACAAACTATTTTGTGAAGTTATCTTTCTATGTACTTCATATTCACCGAGATTAATATTTACAGGAATAGTTACATTACACATTTCGTTATAGATACAAACGGAACATCGATAGTCAATTATTTTGACAACTGAACCTACATATTGACCTTAAAATTACTATATGTGCGCGATAGCAAGAGCGATCGGGTTCCAAGTCCTCATTCGATAAGTTTCGTTTAACTCCGTAAACAGAGATGACAACTTTCAAATTTGAAATGCGCGATACACTGACATCTAGTGGCTACTACGCTAAGCTTCTTCATGTCTGCCATATTTCGTTTTGATCAATTTCGAGGTGAATTAGCTAACTAGTTTACAACAATCGTAGGCTAGAATTAGAATTTTAGTTCGTCCTTGGCAACATGTACATGTTATGAGAACGTCAAAATGTATAAATACATTATATACATAAAGTCAAATTGATTACATACAATATATACAGTAAGCGGTTTTTCTATGAAATGTGTAGTGTTTAAGGCCCGCCTTTACTACATACGGCACCGCAGGCGGTGACACTGGTGATACATGAGATGAAGATGGAGCACCGGTGGAATGAGATGGCGGGGGAAACCGGAGGTCCCGGAGAAAATCCGCCCCAGCGCCGTGTTGTCCACCACCAATCTCACTTTGCGGTCGCCTGGGATCGAACACGGGCCGCCTTGGTGAGAGCCAAGCGCTCTAACCACTGAGCCACGACACGGCCGCCGCTTTTCTATGGTTTCATGTGGTATTTGCAAAGACTAATTTACTACAAGAAATGTCATAATATAAATATTAAAGGTTTGTGAATGTACTATGCTCCCAGTGCTCATTTACAGAGTTATAGTTCTAAAAAATTTATTAACCGCATAAAATCAGTGTGCATGCAAAAATATCTTAACCTTATTCTTAAAATGTTTGAATGATGCGGCTTGTTTAAATAAATTTGGAAGTTTATTATAACATTATCCCTTTATAGTTAAAGCTTCCTTCATAGCAGCTCGTTTGGTGCGCTCGAATTGCCAGTTTATCCTTGTTACGAGTGTGGTGGTAATGTACATCAGCATTTACTTGAAAATTATTTATATCTGTATGAACATTTGTGGATGTTATGACTCTCGAAATGGGACACATTATTATTTGTCCACCTCCGTATAACTGTGATCTGAATGCAATTGAGCTGGCGTGGGAAAAGCTAAGGAATTTTTTCAGAAGATGCAACGATACTTGTGATATCTTCGCTTATCTTAAACGCCAATTTGCTGAACTGTGTTTTTCAAGGTTGACCATACTGCAGAAACAAAAGAGCGTGAGCTCTCGCTTCTTCCCCTCGGCCCGCACCACACCGAAAATCCAGTGCATTATTTATCTTGCGCGTACTGTACACATTCTTCCCATGCAATCATCAGAAAATACTAAATATCGAACAAGACTTAAAATGTGTGTAGTGTTTAACGCCCGCTTTTACTACATACGGCACCGCAGGCGGTGACACTGATGATGCATGAGATGAAGATGGAGCACCAGTGGAATGAGATGGCGGGGGAAATCGGAGGTCCCGGAGAAAACCCGCCCCAACGCCGTGTTGTCCACCACAAATCTCACTTTGCGGTCGCCTGGGATCGAACCCGGGTCGCCTTGGTGAGAGCCAAGCGGTCTAACCACTGAGCCACGGCGTGGCCATCGAACAAGACTTATTTAATGACAAAACTCTTAGACAATTCGAAACACCAATGAATACCAAACTTGGTATTTAAGTTCAACGTGTTTGAAGGAAGCCACAAGAGGATTTTCAAGAATCGACGACATTCGCATGGTTAGTAAACCGTAAGAGATAAAATTTTGCTACATAGTAAATGCAGATTTTTAAGCATATATTTTATGCCAAACACATTTTGTTTGTGGAGTTAAACATATTTAGATGTCCCTTGTTATTTCCTTGAGTTTTCAGATACATAGTTACTGTATTCTCAAATAGGGATAGTTTTTCACTTTCTATCTCTTATCCATGGAGAGGAACCAGTAGCGAAGAGTGCATTGAAGCGCTTAGAGCGCCGCAACCCCAGGAATTTTAGAAGAAAACAAGAAAAACAGGAAAGTTCATGTCAAAGAATATTTTATTTCAACTGGATACATTTTCAAAATTTATTTGCGAACATCCGCGGTGCCGCGGACAAATTGAGTGACCAATTCCGCGAGCTCATTCGATACTGAATATTTCTGCATTTACGCATTCGTAACCTCGAATACCATGCTTCGTAGGTTTGCGGAAGCGATCGCGACAGTTCGTTAATAGGAAGCACTGACAAGTTCTGTCACGTGAAGTCTCTGTAGTGTGTGAAGGAAAGTTTATATTTTTGTTTTATGTGGCACTTTTAAATACAACTGTAAGTACAATGTGATCCATATAAAGCTGAACCACTTCAATAGGTCATAATTACTTTTCGTAGAATGCAGAAAGTTTGATGCCGAAATTAAGGGATGCAATGAATAAGGAACTGTAATGGATTTCAAAGGAACATTGTATTTGTTCAAACGCAAGCAGGTGCAGTTGTGAGTGATTTAACAAAGTGATAGGAGAAAGCGAGTTCTTAGCAGGCATTCTAAGTGGATAATACTTGACTCCGTTTGAAAAGGCATTGTTCGGACCCTTAATAATGCCATGACCAAAACTAATAATCACAATGGAAAAAATAATCACAAAAGGAATTTTGGTGTGAATAATGACATGCTTCGAGAGGTGTAAGTCACACACAGCTGCAGTGAGGAACACAACTGGGCTGGCGGTCCATTAAGAAAGACAACTAATTCTGTCTTCGGTGAAGGCAGACCAGAACCGAGGAGAAAAGGTATCGATCGGTTCCTATGTAAATAATGAATTAAGTGTTATCGACTAATATGCATTTTAAATACGGTAACTTCAAACAGTGATATATTAGTAACCTTTGGTCGGCAACTTCGAGTTATGTGACGATAAAAAGAAGCAGTCTGAACCAGTCTGAAACTTGCATTCCAGTGTCGTTAGAATCATCCTTACTCCCATACATATCCACGATTACCCTTTGACGGAACTCTTGCTCTATCCTGAGAATAGGCCACACTGCTTCAAAATTTACAACGTAAGAATAAGCTGCATCAAACTAGTGACCAGTGTGTGGAGCAACCTTTTCCAGTGTATAAGCAATTGATGTGAGAATAGTCGCATCAATTTGTTTTAGTGATCTCAGTGGCTCTGGGAGAATTGACAACAATGACAATTGTTGACACTGACAATTGTGGAGTCATAACAGCAACATGCAGTACTCATTACGAGAGCGTGTTTGCATTTTGAAAACATATTGGAAGACAAATTTCTTGGGAACAACACAACGGGAACTTGGAAAAGAATTTAATGTAAGCGATATTCCGACAGAGGGCAACAATTGTATCCCTAGTAAGAAAGCTGGAGACAACTGGTATACTCATTAGTGAGAGTGGAAAGCATAGACCGCCATTGAATGCAGAGACTGTTACAGGAGTTCGCAGAAGGATATTGAATCCTCCAAACAAATCGTTGCGTCGATTGAGCCAGGAATCAGGGTATTCAAATGGAACATGTCCAAGAGCTGCGAAGAAATCTGGATTACGACCTTACAGAGTGCATATAGTGCAACAACAGTTTATGATAAACGAATTAGTTACTGTCGATGGTTTCAGGGTACTCTTATTTCACGTCCAGACATTCTTTCCATAACGTGGTTTACACGTGAGGCATGGTTTCATCTGTCAGGCTACGTATACACACAAAACACCAGATATTGGGCTGCTGTAAACCCCCAAGTAATGCACGAAACACCATTGCATGATGAAAAGATTGGAGTATGCTGCACGGTGTCAGCTTCCAGGACCGTTGGTCCCATTTTCTTCGATACGTTTTAGACACTCAAGTTTATATGGGTATCTTCAATACATTTGAGGAGCAGCTGGATGCTATCGAACTGAGGAATGGTTATTTCCAGCAAGATGGAGCAACGTGCCATACATCTAATGTCACCATTAGACTTGTAACCAGTTTCTTTGATAATCGAATAATCTCAAAAGTTCCGTGGCGCTCCAGATCCCCTGACCTAACCTCACCGGATATTTTCTTGTGCAGGTATCCAAAAATAGAGTGCATAAGAATAGGTCACGGACAATTGACGTTCTCAAGGAATTCATCCGAACCGAAATAAATAACTTTGGCGAGGATACACTCCGTAAAACTTCAGAGAATATGGTGAGACGAGTGTAAACCTGTAATGATGCTGGTGGAGGAAACATCCAACATTTTCTCTGATATGTAAACAGTCTAATGCTATCTCCCAAATGTGTATTATATTCCCCCAATGTTGCGTGCGTGTCCTATTATTGGTTCAAAAGTTATGACCTATTGAAATGGTTCAGGTATATATCGCACTGTATATTTCAGTAGCATTAGCAATATTCTTTTTCTAGACTTGAATTTAGTGGTGACAAACAGAAGGTTCTTGTCAAATACGAGGCGTTTCCGTAAAATAAGGTCTCAAAGGCGCTGGAGCCGTGAGGAACGCTATTACGCGAGACTCGGCAACACTGGCGTGTAACTTGGTTTAACCTCTTCAAATCTCCACTACAACGAACCCGTTGCAACCTTAGTCTTGGCTAGGCAGCCGTTTGCGATGGAGCTTCCTATCACTTCCGCCGCCACGTGCGAGTTGCGTGCAGTGATCCGTTGTTTGAGTGCCAAGGGCACTACCCTGACTGAAATTCATCTTCAGTTATGCGAAGTTTATGAGCCACAGTGTATGAACGTCAAAAACGTGCGAAAGTGGGTCAGAGAGTTCAAAGACGGACGTACAGATGTCCATGACGAACAGCGTTCTGGTCGGCCTTCGGTTTCAGCCGAAACAATTGCAAAAGTGCAGCAAGAAAAGCTTAAAGATCGGCGTGTGACAGTTCGCGAGCTGTGCGAACTTATCAATGAAGTCAGTAAGTCTACGATTGACAAGATTTTGACCGAACATTTGCATTTTCGCAAGGTGTGTGCGAGGTGGGTACCCAAAATGCTCACCGAAGACCATAAACGGCAACGTGTTGAAGCAGCCCACCGATTCCTGGAGCGCTATGCAGAACAGGGCGAGTAATTGTTGGATTCAGTTGTCACTGGCGATGAAACTTGGGTACACTAAACAACACCAGAAACTACAGAACGTTCCCGAATTCGAATTCGCCGAAGCCGCAAAAGTTCAGACAGACATTTTCTGCCGTCAAAGTGATGACCAGTGTGTTCTGGGACAGAAAAGGTGTATTGTTGTGCGAGTTTATGCCTACCGGCACAACAATAAACGTCGCTAGCTACTGTGAGACTTTAAAAAAATTGCGACGCGCCATTCAAAATCGAAGAAGGAGAATGCTGATGAAGGGAGTGATTTCTCATCACGACAACGTTCGTCCCCATATGCGCATGCAACGGCTGATCTCCTGGCTCAGCTCGGATGGGTCAATTTCAAGCATTCTCCCTACAGTCCAGACTTAGCAACTAGTAATTATCATCTGTTTCCTGAGTTGAAGTCACAGTTGGGTGGAACGCATTTCCAGACCGACGATGATTTGAAAAACGAGGTTGAGCGCTACCTGCGCAACTTGGTGGGAGAGTGCTATGACAAGACTATACAAAAACTGCCACAGTGCATGCAAAAGTGCATCGATCGCAATGGCGATTACGTTGAAAAACAGCTGTAAGTTCCTCCTTTCCATCAATGTAACATTCATTGACAATAAACATGTTTTCTATGTTAAATAAAATTAGAGACCTTATTTTACGGACCCGTCTGGTATTAAGTTATTAGCAAAAGTGCGTGTTTATTGTATTTGTGTAATTTACGTCCTCCAAAGTTAAGTCATATCGGACGGTGAATGAATTGGGTGAAATATTGCTCAAATGAGCCCAGGGTCCATAGAGCTTAGAGTTACTCGACATTCGTCTTTGAGGATTAGGGAAAACCCCGGAAAAAACCTAACCGAGATTCGAACTCGGGACCTCTTGAACGTGAGGCAGACATGCTACCACCTACGCTACCGAGGCGGGCAAAAGTGCGTGAATTGCATACATTCTCCATGTTAGATAAACTGTTCACGCTATGTGGAGAAGCTGTAGGAAACATTGGAACGTATAACTGGAGAGGGAATATGTCTGCTGTAGTGAGAGCAGTCTTTCAATATAAGAAGGGTCTACGTGTGGCCGTACAATAGAAAGAGTACTGAAGAGTAGCTTTACTTCTTTGAGTCATTATTTTCAATTAGCGTAATGAAAAATATTGGAACTTACATCGTCTTGAAAGTTACGCCTCTTCACTCTTAACAACAACAATCGTATTTCTCCCGTAGTACTCTGGTGACCTTGAACCTTGGTTTTGCTTAACACCTCAAGGAGGTTAGCGGGATGATACTGTAGGTAATGGTCACACAAGTAATTGAGGAAGCTGGTCTTTTGCCAAGGACCTCACCTGCTGCTGGTCATAGGTCTATTGGCCCGCCTTGGTAGCTCAGATGGTAACGTGTCTGCCTCACGTTGAAGAGGTCCCGAGTTCGAATCTCGATCAGGGCGAGTTACTGGATAATGCCTTTTGCGGGGTTTTCCCTTATCGCAAAAGACGAGTGTTGGGTAACTCTAAGCTCCATGGACCCTGGGCCCATTTGAGCATCATTTCACCCATTCAGCTCATCGTCCGATATGACTTAAAAAGTTAAAGGACATAAATTACAACAAAAAAAGGTCTATTGCCTTTCAAACGTAATATTTTCGACCTATAGACATCTTTCCCTTTATATCATATACGCATATTTAAAAACAGTTGATATCTGAATGCCAAAATTACTCCAAATTTTAACGAAGTCATAGGTTTTTCAGTCGCATGACATTCACTACTCACTCTTGCCAAACTATTGCTACAAAATTGTATCTCTCTCTCTACTTAAGTAAATGGAGACAAACATCAACTTATTGCCAACTTCCTTGTAGGTACAAGAGAATACGGTAGACCTTAGGTCAGCGGTCACCAAGTAGATCGATTTTGTTCTAGAGCAAATGACGTAGCACTGTACACTGCCACGAGTGCCGTGCGACTTCGGTTTGAGACAAGACGTGGAACTGGACATCAGTGTTGTCTTGTCTTTTTCGGTTTGTTTTCGTAAACATACTGTCTGTTGGAGAATGTAATGTGACACGTAAGACATCTACTCCTACATTTATGCCTTAATGGGAAGAGTGCTTCTTTTTCATAGAAAGGGATAGTATCAGAGCATTCAAAATGAAACTACCCTTATGGAGGAGGCAGTTAACCTCAAAGAATTTGGTACATTTCCCAAAGCTCTCAACAGTTCAGCAGTTTCTTCAGGTTTCAATACGTGGTGCAATTAGAGCCAATTTTCCAAATACTTTGCTGAGCCTTACTCTACAGATGTTCATAATGTTCCATCTGAAATGCAACTTGAACTTATCGATTTTAGATGCAATTGTCAAATGAAAAATAAATTCCAAAATAGAATTTTTTGTTTGAGTGATTTTTATTCCCATTTTCCAAGAAATACATTTCCTCGACTACATAGAAATACCACTCGTTTTCTGAGTTTTTTTGGATCCACACACACACACACACACACACACACACACACACACACACACACACACACACACAAACACACACACAAATAAATAAATAGATAAATAAATAAATATATACATGCGAACAATTTGTTCGCTAATGATGTTAAACAAAAACAGCTGCAGAATTCAATTGTCGGATCAGAACTTAAAATGTCAATTTAGACTAGCTGCTGCACAAACATTGATACCTAATTTTGAAAAACTAGTGTGTCAAGAGAGGCAACAAAATTCCAGAAAACTAGGTTCTACTTCTGAACAATATGTTGTACTTATTTCCTTTCTTCGAGCTGTTATTTAAACTATCAATTAATTGCTTATTGGTTTTTATTAAAATAAAGGTACATAGTTGAATGATAATGAAAGAAACAATTAAAACAATTTATATAAAATTACATCCTTCATATTACAATTCGATTATTATTGTTGCACAGTCATTTGCGCATTTAAATTGCAAGATCGGCATTCTGCCACTGCTCTGAAGGCTACGGAGTGCATGATAGACAATTTCGACGTGCAACGGGTAAACTTGCACGACCTACTGTGCACATTGTGCATTGAGATGGTTGCCACTGGCTAAGGCGATAGTGAAATGCTAAATGATTAACAGCACAGATGGTCGTTATGTGATGACTTTGAAATTCCGTACTCTTTGCATGACGAAAGGAATAAATAACGAATAAAGGTACTATTTGTGTATATTTACTAGAAAACTCAAACAAATAACAAGAAATGTCTTAAAAAGGGTTCGTGCAGTAGAAAGTAATTGACGTAAATTGTGTAAACGTAAAAAACTAAATCTATTGACAGTGAACCAGATATAATTCATCGAATAATCTGCAGGTTTTAACAAGATCTACATTTTATGTGTAGTAACACTTTTAGTTTAATTGACCGTCCTCCAATGTCAAGTCATATCCGACGATGAATCTAATGTTCAAATAAGTCCAGAATACATAGAGCTTACAGTTACCAGACATTCATATTTCTGGATAAAAGGAAACTTCTAACGTTAGATAATATCAGACGATGCACGAAATGATATTGAAATGAGTCCAGCTCCCATAGAGCTTAGATTTACCTGACATTCATCTTTCAGGATACGGGAAAATCTTAAACGTTGTCATATCGGACGATGAATGTAATGATGTTCATATGAGTACAGGTTCCATAGAGCTTGGAGTTACCCGGCATTCATCTTTCAGGATAAGGGAAAATCTCCAACGTTGTCATATCGGAGGATGAATGTAATGATGTTCATATGAATACAGGTTACATAGAGCTTAGAGTTACCCGACATTCATCTTTCAGGATAAGGGAAAATCTCCAACGTTGTCATATCGGACGATGTATGTAATGATGTTCATATGAGTACAGAGTACACAGAGCTTAGAGTAACCAGACATTCATGCTTCAGGAGAAGGGAAAATCTCCAACTTTAAGTCATATCGGACGATGAACGTAATGATGTTTATATGAGTACAGGGTACACAGAGCTTAGAGGTATCTGACATTCTTCTTTCACGGTAAGGGAAAATCTCCAACTTTAAGTGATATCGGACGATGAATGTAATGATGTTCATATGAGTACAGGGTACATAGATCTTAGAGTTATCTGACATTCATCTTTCAGGATAAGAGAAAATCTCCAACTTTAAGTCATATCGGACGATGAATGTAATGATGTTGATATGAGTACAGGTTACATAGAACTTAGAGTTACCAGACATTCATCTTTCAGGATAAGAGAAAATCTCCAACTTTAAGTCATATCGGACGATGAATGAAATGGCTCAAATAACGCTCAAATGAGCCCAGAAAAATGGAGAATTGTACCACGAAATCTATGTGGGCGCCGTAGGAAGGAATCAATTCATATGTGGAAAATGTGTGTGAGATGCATAATGATATGAATACACTAATATATAAATGTGTTCTTTTGTTCTCACGATTACATTATTTACTGAAATTCAATATTCTACCGTTTTTCTTTCTATTCCAATTCGTCCGCTATGCCACTGCCATTCATCTTCCAATTGCGCGCAGTTGAGATTAGCTTCCGCTGGGAATAAAATTAAAAACGGAAGTACACAGAACATTCTTCACCTAAAAACTTAGCATTTAACATAATCTAGAAGGTCCAGGCTTCAATAAAAGGTAAAATCTTTCATATTTACGTGACAAATAGGTCCTTTGTGAAAGATTTTCAAAATATTGATCCGATTCACCCGCGCTTAGCTTATTCTTACTCTGTTCTGGAGAATGCAAAATGTTTTTCTGTTTAGTTCAGTTAAACAAGATAAATGGTTTCACTACTTAGCTATTTTCTCATGCGTAGACTGGGAACAGGGACAGACCAGTTTTTGATATTACTGCCTGCATTACCTGCTAACGCCAAATCCTGGTTTGGGGCAGCAAGAACCAAATATTCATATCTTGGAATGGATGCTGATACTCTCCTTACACAACTATACCTATTGAACAACTGATCCGAGTCGCCGGTCAATCCGTACCATGAGCGTTTACATTACGAAATAAATAAATAAATAAATAAATAAATAAAATCTGAATATTCTACCCCGGCACCTAGACAACTATACCGGGGCATGTATCCAAATTTTCTCTTTATTTTTCCATAAAATCTTTACAAATGTTATAATTATACAAATCTCTCAGAAAACTACTCTACAAAACTAAAATGAAATAAAATAACAGAAATAAACACAAAAAATCAAAAAACAAAAGAAAACAACTATGAAAATTACAAAATCCTTATTTCCTAAATCTATATCTAAATCTACTAATTCTGTAGTCCACCATGGCCTCCGCCATCACTCTCTCCCTCCGCCGCCCATGCAGTCAACTCCATTGTTTGATTATTCAATAATTCTTCCCGTCTTATCCTATTTTGTATTCTAGAACTCCTTCTTGGATCTTGTACTATTCTTCGCCTATTATCAACTCTTTCTCCTTTGAATATTTTTACCTCCCATGCTTTCTTACTTACAAAGTTAGTCAAAACTTGTAATTTATTTACTAATTGTTGATCTCGAATTATGTCATATACGATATATCCTGCTAGCGCATGCCTCTCTTCTTGTTGGTGAATTGCATATCTTCCACATTCAAATACTACATGTTCAGGATTATCTTGTTTGTTACATAATTCACATATATCATTTTCAGTTTTATTGATTTTCTTCCAATAGGTCTTATAAGGTCCGTGTCCTGTTATATAATGTATAAATCCCTTTGTTGGTTGAATAAAATTCAATTTTAGTCTCTCTTTGACGTTCTGAAAAATTTCAAACACTCTTCTACCTTCTAGACTTTCTGTCCATTCTTTTTGCCATTTATCTTTTAAACTATTTTTAATCACCCAAGATTTGTTTGTTCTGACTCCAGTTATATTATAAACTTTTTCTAAGTTTCCTTTTTTCGCCCAAAATTTTGCGCCCTTCAATCTTATTAATAAATCAATCGGCCAAATGGCCGTTGTTACTAGCAATGCCATAGTTGGTGTTGTTTTTACAGCTCCTTTCAGACGTAATAATACTTTTCTTTGCGTTCTTCTCAACAATCTTCTTATTTGCACATCATCCATCCTTTCTGCCCAAACTGCTGCCGCATACGTCATAATTGAAGCAAAAATGGTGTTATGATATATCTGTATGTTACGCAATGGAAGTACAAAATTTAAATTGGTTATTCTTGCTAGCTTTAGCATTATTTTCTCTGCTTTCTGCCTAATATACTCCGTGTGTTTTCTGAAATGAAATTTTTCATCTATCATGATACCCAAATATCTCATCTCTTTTTCCCGTTTAATGTTCTGATTATTTATCTTCACTGTAGGATCCCGCTTTAAATTTCCCTTAAAAAGCACATAATTTGACTTGTTTGGTGCAATTTTTAGTTTTGTTCTGAAACACCAATTTGATAATGTATTTGTAACTTCTGTTGCTTTATTTTCTAGCTCTAGTCTGCTCTGTCCATCCATCATTATGACTATGTCATCAGCATACGCTATTACATCCAAAATCTTATGATCTCTTTCCAGTAGTTCTAATAAATCTTCTGATAAAATATCCCAAAAAAGGGGCCCCAAGATAGAACCCTGAGGGCAACCCTTGGTTATCTTCTTCCTAGTTTCAAAATTTGATCCACCAATGAATACTTCTCTATTGGAACAATAATCCTTTAATAAATTATAAATAGTACTTGAATATTTCTTGTCTTTTAAAATGCCGAAAAAATACGGCCACCATAAATTGTCAAAAGCGCCCGATATGTCCACAAATAATCCAATTACATAATTCTTTTGGCTTTTTGACACTGTTTCTTGAATTTTTAATATTGCATCCTCAGTTGAATATCCCTTTCTGAAACCAAATTGTTTATTATTCATACCCAGCATCAACCTTTTTTCCATTATTCTTTTATATATTAACTGTTCAAAGATCTTGCCAATAGCATTTAATAAACATACTGGTCTGAAAGATTTTGGTAGCGTTCTGTCCTTATCTGCTCCTTTGCACAAAATTACAACCTTTGCCTCCTTCCACAAGTTTGGAAATCTCCCTCTTGCCAAACAATCATTAAACAAGAAACACAAAAACAAGACAATTTCTTCTCGTAGATTATACAAGACTTCATTTATAATACCATCTGGACCAGGTGCCTTCTTCTTTTTTAACTTCTGCAGAATTAATTTTATTTCTGTAATATCAAAGGGATAAACAGGATTTCCTGTATACTGCAACATCATCTGGTTTCTTTTTTCAACATGAATATCATCATCTTCTTCCTCTTTATCATCTGGCAATAACGTATGTAATAACAATTCCACCGATTCTTTCCCACTTTCTGTCATCTCTCCATTACCCTTATCTAATGTGGTTAAGATTTCTGGCTTCTTAATTTTATCCATAATAATTTTATACGGTTGTCCCCAGACATCTTGTTTTAAATTATTCTCAACGAACTGTTCCCAATGTTGTTTTCTGGTGTCTTCTAATAATTGTTTATACTTTTGTTTGGCCTCCCTATAATTCTTTAAGTTCTCTTCTCTTTCCGTATGTATGTTTGATTTTTGATATATTCTTCTTAATTTCCTTGCTAACGATCTCAGCTTCTGCAATCTATATGTCCATTTTATTTTATCCTTATTATTAGAAATTGTTATCTTTGGAACGGATTTTGATACTGCTACTTTTATTGCTTGTGTTAAATTTATTGCATCCAAATCCACTGATATTCCCGTATACTGTAAATTTAAATCCTTAAATACTTGCTTCATCTTATCCCAATTTGCTCTTTTATAATTATAACGTAATTCTATTTCATGTTCTTCTTGAATTACTTCCCCATTCAATATATAATCAAAATAAATCAAATTATGATCACTTGTGGTCTGACCCTGTGTGACCCACCAATTTCTAATCTTCTTCTCCGCTGTTGCTGACGCTAAAGTAATATCTATATACGAAATAGTGATAGTCAGGATTCATAGGAATTCTTAAGCAGTTTCCTTCAACGTGTCTGTACAATATCACTATAGATAATGTGAACCTCTGCTGTAGACTTCCATGCCTTAAAACGAGTAGAACTTCACTTGCTGTTGTCCTGGCTTGAATGCTCTGCTAATAACTAAGGGGCGAATGACGTCATGTTTCTTAATGAAGCCTTTAACCCGAGTTTCAATTAAGTAAAAACATATACACATGTCTTCTGATGAAAGTTATGTAATTTTTACTGGGCTTTAAAATTCGTATTTCTCACCTTTTCAGACCATTAGTAATATTTATGCTTATTTTTATGATGAAGTTATATTTTGCGGATGATTACGTTTAAGTCATCAGCCATTAGAAATAAATAAACCAACATTATGTCTGTATAAAAGTCACTAGCACCACTGCCCACTTGTTTTTTGAAGGTTCCTTTAGCAGGTAGCCATCGTTCGTACATATGGGCTTGAAGCAAATTTTGAAGATTCCGATCCGGAATTTTCCCCAGATGAATTAACTTACTTAAAGTATGCTCCTATGACCTCATGTGATGTGGAACATAGTTTCTCTCTATGTCCAACGAGAGAATAAAGTACTGTAAACAAAACACCGCTTTGTATCACTCCGCGTCCACGTGCGTTCGGAATAACAGTACTGTTACCGTTTCTTTAACTAAAAGTTTAATATACAAGGGGCGTCCAGAAAGTAAGTTTTGTTTCAATTTATCTCCGCTGCAGCGCTGCGATCGCATTTCCGTACATGCGCGGTAGGCGCTCTGTATCAAGGAGAAGAAACGTGCGCCACTGTGAGTTCGCTGTGCGGCACGTCGGGGCGTTGAGTTAGTATTGCCGCGCAGTTCGCCTCAATTATTTGGCAGGGGCTTGACTCCTAGGGTCATTAGCATCGCCAATAAAATTTGAAAAATATCGATATCCTCGGCTGCTCTCGGAGTTATCCTAATATTTATGAATATAGGATCTGTGACAAGGATCTCTTGATACAGGGCTTTTGGGGGGATCAATTAGGGTACTTGGAAATAAACACAGGTTAATTGTCTTATGACGATCGGTTGTATGTCAATTACTCTTGAAATACATGTTAATTAGGCGAACTCTGAATGGTAGGCTTCGCGCTGGCGTGGTTGTACTCCCGTGTCTATAACACGACTCATCGGATTAGCACCCAGCTACTAAGTACCTTTAATTGAACGCGATTTCTTTAGTTTACTCGTCCGTTCAGTTTAGCCCACAGTAGCCAAAATAACTTAATGAACCCGATTTCTGTCCGTGTGCTATCATGCGGCGGTTCAGCTCGGCTCTCAGCCACCGACTGAACTTTAGATATGTATTTGTTCCCATATAGGTCATATGATACTTCGCTTTCCCCTTCAGCTCATTATTTTTAATTAGTTGGTCGGTAGAACACATAAGGAGTCCCATTTACGTGAATCTCACCCTAGACCAACCAAATTGTCCCCTTGTTGTCAAACTATGTTTGAAACTAAACCCGGGGTGCGATCCTTAAGATTTATGGTTGCGGTCAGCTTTCCTAGGGGAGACAATTTCTACCGATTCAGAGCTCGTAACAAACTTGACACTGCACACAAGATATTTGTTTCAATACATGTATATATTCCTTTAACATTCAATTAATCTTCTATATGTTCCTTAAAAGTTAATCAGCTCGAGGAAGAGAGTACCGTTTCAGCTGTCAGCCACGTACGCTTTGTTGTGTTTGTTTACAATGTCGGTGTTGATTAAAAATCCCGGCGCTTGTGAAATCAGATCTGTGATTCGTTTTCTGAATGCTAGGAAAGTGAAACAAATTGAAATGTATATGCAAATTTGCGATGTTTACGGACAAAATGCGATGAGTGATACTATGGTGAGAAGATGGGTACGACAGTTCAATGAAGGCCGTACTGTAGTGAAGTGCACGATGAAGAACGAAGTGGGCGTTCATCTTTAGTTACACAAATACTGGTTCACGCGATTGATAACAAGATCCATAAAAACCGCAAGCTTACCATTAGTGCTCTCGCTATGGAAATTCCCCAAATCTCGTGATCATTAGTTCATGAAATTATTTCCGAAAAAGGCAAATTTCGTAAACTTTGCTCACGTTGGGTGCTAAAGATTCTTACTGAGCAACTCAGAACAAAACGGATGGGTAGTGCATTTCAGTTTTTGACACTACAGGGATCTGGTTGGGATGTGTTTGACCACCCCCCGTACATCCCTGTCTTCGCTCCTAGTGACTTTCATCTGTTTCTGCATCTCAAATCTTTCCTTGGCGGGCAACACTTCAGCAATGACGAAGAGCTGAAAGAAAATGTTTCCAACTCGTTGAAGACACAGGCGGCAAACTTCTATGACTTCTATGAAGAAGGTATACAAAAACTTGTGCCTCGCTATGTCAAATGCCTGCAAATTTTCGGCAGTTATGTGGAAAAGTAGTTTAAGAGCTGTAGAATTTTGTGCAACAAATAATTTTTCCGCCATGATTCACAACTGGATACGCCTCTCTGCTTCACTATACGCCCGTAGCATGATTTACTTTAGTTACAAACTAACTTAACCATCTATTAGTATATGTTTTCATAGCTGAAATATGCTTAAAAACACACTTGTAAGCTTTAGCAAAACGAACTCAGACTCTACACCTCTGTAACAGTACTGTTTCAAGAGACTATTTACACGCCGGAAGAATAAACGAAATTGTGAAGAAGGCACGCTACGATCAAAGGTCACGTGGTTTTTTTACATTTACTTTATTCTCCCGCTGCAAACAGTATAGAACATTCTGTCTGACAATAGAAAGGGCTTCCAGTTTGACAGCCGAAAAATGCACATTGTCATTGAATGTAATTCTACTGTTTTTTGTGTGTAATTTACGTCCTGCAACGTTAAGTCATTTCGGAAGATGAATGGAATGGGTGAAATGATGCTCAAATGAGCCCAGGGTCAATAGAGCTTCGAGTTACCCGATATTCGTCTTTCAGGACAAGGGCAAACCCCGGAAAATACCTTATCCAGATAACTCACCCTGACCGAGATTAGAACGTGAGGCAGACACTCTATCACCACGCTACCGAGGCGGGCTAATTCTGCTGATGATGAAAACTAACCCCCAAGAATGAATATTTTATTTCTCTTCCTTATTATTTTGAGTTCCAGTTATCCTTCTCTAGTTTAGGACCTTTTAAACTTACAGATTCCATAAAGTGCTGAATTAAGAAGTATAGATGATTTCTTTTTCTGCAGACACGATTAAAACGTTTATGCAAGAACAATTATACATTCATTAAGTTATAAAGGGCATATTTCTATCTTTTTTGTTACTATTTAACCTCTTTTAGATCATATAAGCATACGTATTTCCCATGTTTAGATTACAGAAATCCGCCACTTATTATTAACTATAGGACCGTGTTAGAATTGCATAGCTAGTGACAAATCACTGCTTAGAGCTAACGAAGTAGAAGAATAGCATTTCTTTGTTTATACCGTTCGCCAAACTAGAATGTGATTGACAGTTAGTAACCACAGGGAATAACGGTCTAAATGAATGAGAGGGGATGAGTACGTCATAACGGTTGTCATAGTAACGATTAAAATGACCAATTAGAGTCGAGACGTTTCCATGACAACGTTAGACGCTAAACCTTGGTTGCCGATATTCTAACACGTGCTTAGCATGACTTGCGGGCGAGCGAGTTACGCAAACGCTGCAGTAATCATAATACCTTGGTGTTTGTTTCTCTTGACGATAACGCTGCATAAACAGTATACTCTCACAGTTAAGAGATCCTGTACTGGCAAGTTACTTTGCACTTTATTTGTGGCAATTTCCCTTGGTTTACGTGCGCCTGAGTCCGTGTATCTGAGCACGTGTTGTGATCATTGCAATTGTGTTCAATGAATGTTTCATTATGTCTAAATATAGTGACAAGAGAAAACCTGAACGTGCTCTGGAACCAAATAAAACTGTATTTGGTAAAGGTATTCCAAATAAAG
The DNA here is from genome assembly GCA_030765055.1 of Mantis religiosa. Classification (NCBI taxonomy): domain Eukaryota; kingdom Metazoa; phylum Arthropoda; class Insecta; order Mantodea; family Mantidae; genus Mantis; species Mantis religiosa. The sequence goes on from JAUKNK010000125.1 coordinate 2,323,396, forward strand.
GACATACACGGGAAATAATGTGCTCTGTGAGAGAATACTTCGATGAGGAGAAATTGAAAGGGGAGTCTAGTATTCCATTCTCTAAGGTGCTTGATAGGACCTCACGTGCGTAGGTATCAGTAAGGGCATTAAGCTTAAGACTGGGAAAGAAAAGTATTTTAAAGAAGAAAGACATTGTGGTCTAAATTAGAAACTCCCGGGAAAAATTATGTAAGCGGCATTTTCCCACTTCAATAAGCATCAAAATGTCACAGGTATACCTCTTTGGTTACGATTGTCTTTACATTTATGTGTTCTTTCATGCTCTTGCGTTTGCATGTAGATCCACGACTGCACTATTGTCTTTGTGTACAACATTATAAGTAATTAATTATAACAATAATAACAAGATACCCATTGCAGTCGCAACTGAATTACCCTCGCACGCGTAGTGCTATCGCGCTCTCCACGTGGTAGCAATAAGCCGCAACGTCGCCTCTCTCTCCGAACGAAATGTCAATCACTTTCTAGATTGGCGACCAGTATAAAAGATTGCAGTGACTATCAGAAAATCACAGAATGCCTAGCCTCCTGCACAGCAAGGAAATATTTTACCGAGCAGAGTGGATCTTTCCCTACGTGATTGTAACAACCTTGGACATCGGTGAATCATTTAACTAACTTTTTTATAACACCTCCAAAAATATTTGGAGGTAAAATAAACTTTATTTTGACTATTATACATATATATACATACCGCTATAAAAGTTCAATGTCTATTAACGAATGTCTTCAAAAAATACTAAAGTTTACTTTCTGTTCCACCTACATTGATCGGTAGAGAAATTATTCTGCTTGCATCAAACAAATCGGTAGTAAGATTTTATCGAAAATGTACGCCGACGTTCTTTTAATAAATTAAACAGAAGAAGGCATTGATAGAGTCAAACTAAAAAATTTAATGCCATGGCCGGAATTTGAACCACGGATTTCCTAGTTTCCGCCCAGTCGCGCTTACCCATTCAGCTACCATGGCCAACTTACCGTCGTGACATTAAATTCTCCATTTGACTCGTACATTTCCCCGGTAGACCACTAGGGGCTCAGGTATTCGAGATACGCCGTTTGTTGCGACTTACTATTGTAAGTACTTGAATCCTAGGCTTTATCATTTAACTATTATTATTTTAATTAATTGATGGAAATTAATCATTTCCTCATAATACTCGTATATAGGCTAAGGTTTTTGATAGCGTCAACATGAAAAATTCAATGTCATGGCCGGGATTTGAGTCACGGATCTCCGGGTTTCCGTCTAGTCGCTCTAACCCATTGAGCTACCATTGCAAACGTGCCGTCATGACATTAAATTCTCCATTTGACTCATATATTTCCCCGGTAGACCACTAGGGGCTCTCGCATCCGAGATACACCGATTGTTGCGACTTACTATCTTAAGTACTTGAAGCCTAGGCTTTATCATTTAACTCTTATTATTTTAATTAATTGATGGGAATTAATCAGTTCTTCATTCTAGCCATATATAGGCTAAGGTTTTTGATAGAGTCAACATGAAAAATTCAACGCCATGGCCGGGATTTGAACCACGGATCTCCTGGTTTACGTCCAGTCGCTCTAACCTTTGAACTACCAAGGCAAACTTTCCAAATTCCATCCATTAACTAAAAATAATAAGAGTTAAATGATGAAGCCTGGGACTCAAGTACTTACGATAGTAAGTCGTCACAAACCAATACGAGAGCCCCTAGTGGATTACCGGGGAAATATGTGAGTCAAATGGAGAATTTAATGTCAGGCCGGCACGTTGGCCATGGTAGGTCAATGGTAAGAGCGACTGGAGGGAAACCAGGAGATTTGTGGTTCAAATCCCGGCCATGACATTGAATTTTTATGTTGACTATCTGTCAAAAACCGTAGCCTATATACGGGCAGTTTGAGAAAATGAGTAATTTCCATCAATTAACTAGAAGAAGGGATTTTTAGAAAAGAAAAAACTCGTGTTTCTTTGTTTGCTTTCCAGTTCTCGTGTGGAAAATCTTTCCCTGGTTTAACTTTCTTAAAGGTAGTTTTAAACGTTAAATAGATTTAAGATATCTGTGCGGCAACATCATGTATAAACCTTTTTTTTAATTTACGTCCTCTAACGTTAAGTCATATCACACGATGAATGAAATGAGTCGTATGATGTTCCAATGAGACAAGGTTACACAGAGCTTAGAGTTATTTGACATTGGTCATTCAGGATAAGAGAAAACCGTAGCAAAGCCTTTTTCCAGGAAACTCATCCTTACCGAGATTCAAACTCGGGACGCCTTGAACGTTAAGCAGACGGGCTTAAGTATAGTGACTTTGTGGGTTCTCAGAATTACAAGCCTTGTTTGAGGAATTTCAAACGCTTCAGTAGAAAGGCGTTTTGTAGACTCCTTACAGGCTCTAAAAATTATGTGTCATACAAACAGTAGTCTCTCGTTGCTTCACCATACGTAAACAAAAGAAAGAATGCACTTTCGGTACACTTCAAAGGTCCACAGCAACACACACACACACACACACACACACACACACACACACACACACACACACACAATTAACAGTTGTCAAATCCTTTGACAGCCGCGGCGCTATTATATATACAGTAACTATTTCTAGAAATTAGTGGAACGCTCTGTAACAATCGAGACGGCATCAGAAAAGACGAAACTTTCATAAGTATATCTGTCTCTTTCTTTCTCTCTTTCGGCAAGCGTTTAGATCTGCGCCATACTATCTGTCTCTTTCGCACGCAACCGGCCGCAACACATCAATGCCTCGGCGACAGTATACTAGATGAGTTACCTACCCCTATTTATTTTTTAAATTTATGGAACATGCTAAGCGACATATGTGACATGCATTTCTTGAATGTCTTCTAATGGATGATTTGTAGAACAGTTTGTAGAGGATGAGTAGATAACTCGGTGTATAAGTGTTGTATGGGACAGAGGTCAATCACTATGTATGTCGGTTCCAAAAACATCATACCCAGACATAGAGAACCGCAGTAATAATTTAGACGAGTTTACAAACTTTTATTCATTAGCCTACATCCACACACACACACACACACACACACACACACACACACACACACACACACACACACACACACACACACACACACCTTTAAACACGCCCCTGAAGGAACAGCCTATCACATGAGTCAGTTGACAATAACATTACAAGACAATATGCTAGATCTTAACAGAGGCAACAATTCAGCCAACACGTGCTTTCGTTTTATAGCCATTTCGAAATTACTAAGAATTAGTTAGGTAGTTTTCTCGCTTATGTCACAGTAATTCTAACGGTGGATGCAGCTTTTTTATTTGTATTAGAACTATCAAAACGAGCTCAAAACACTGTAGGAAGCTGTAAAAAGCGTGTAAAGATTCGAGGTGGGTCTTAGGTCCCCCTTAGGTCCGTGTAGGAACTTTCCTTCGCAATGTAGCACTAGCTAAATGGTACTGTACAGGTTACTTCCCCACTCTGCCAGTTCGACTTGGCTTCAAATACTTCGTGATCAGTTAGAAATTTTTACCACCTCTAATTTTACCTCTTTAACTTATATCTTGATATTACGAGGGCAGTTTAATAAATAATGATAATTATATTTTTACGGTCATAACTTTTTGCACTAAAATACAATATTATTATGTTCTGTCAGCTTAATGTGAAACACATACGCCGTAGTAATTTCATTGTTGGTACTGCTGGTTCCCGCCTGTGAGAACCAGATAAGTTTAGACATGTTCAGTATTGCCTATCGCGATTCTACTTTCGTCTCGATAAATCATTACTTCAAGCCTCTAGAATGTTACAGGAGGCCTATGGAGAGTCTGTTCTTCGCTGCAGCACCGCTCAAAGGCGGTTTAACATGTTTAAAGAGGGGAGACTATTAATTTCAAAGGAATGTGGAACCGGTGCTCCAGTTACTGCTCTTACGGAACAAAACATCAACACTGCTACCGCCATTGTGAGAAAGGATCGACGAATTACCTTAAAATCACTTTCTGGAATGCTGAGCATTTCATTGGCTGCCACCCACACGTTGGTAACAGAAACATTACACATGGGACGGGTTTGTGCGCGATGGGTCCCAAGACTGTTGATTCCCGAACAAAATGACATTCGCATGCAGGCTGCATGCAGTTAAAGTTGATGTTAGAGGAAGGTCCAGAGTTTCTTTCAAACGTAATCACTGCTGATGAAACTTGGCTATATCATTTTGATCCTGAGAGCAAACACCAAAGCTCAGTGTGGAAATCTCCTTCATCACCCACCCCCAAAAAAGCAAACGTGGTTGCTTCTGCTGGGAAAGTTATGGTCATCTCATTCTTTGGTATTCATGGAATGGTTTATCAGCATGTTGTACCTGCACAAAAACATCAGTAACTGGAAAATACTACAGGGATGTCCTGAAAAAATTGAAAATCCATATCAGGCGCAAAAGACCACATTTCCGTGAAGCAGGCTGGATGCTACACCACAATAATGCGTGGCCGCATATTGCCAATGTTGTTGCTGAATGTCTTGTAAGAATCAACGTGAAATGCATCAGTCACCCACCCTATAGCCTGGATTTAGCCCTATGTGACTCTTTTCTGTTTCCTAACTTCAAGAAATGCCTTCATGAAAGGCATTATCCATCATAAGATGCAGTGGTGAAGGCTGCGGAGGTGATTTAAAAGAATCTCTCAAAAATGTTTTCCAGGATGTCTTTAAAGACTGGCAGAAACGCTGGGCAAGTGCATTAGATTCACTGGAGACTATTTTGAGAAAGTCCATCAAAATTATGAGGATGAGTAATGTTACGTTGTCAAAAAAAACTATGGTCATTCTTTATTGAACAACCCTCGTATAATACAAATAATATTTTATAACGTTACAGGCGTTTACAAAATAAAATGATAGCCATGTTTTCTACTAGCACATAGTTATAAATGTATAGTTCGTACTAGATATTTTATTATGGTCGGTGCTGTGTTTGGCCCATTCACAAATGCAAAGTGAAACATAAGATATAAGCATGAAACAAAAGCTATTAGATTTACTGTCGTCGACATACTCCTAAACAATGAAAGCCAACTAACTAACTTGATTTATAACAACAGATACGGAAAAGATAATAAGGGCTCACAAAGTTAAACATGAATCTAAATGAAGATAAAGATAGCCCGTATGGTCCCCTTGAAGGGCAAGAGCCTCTCCAGCCTGACGTGGGGGTGAGCTCGGCACAATATATGTGGTGACCTAACTGTAGCTTCCTCATTAATGGGATTGTGATTCTTGTGTCTTTGGCTCACAAAAGAAACAGTAGCAATAATAAATAAATCAGTAATTAAAGTACAGACAATAAAGACTTGGAGAAAGAACCAAACAACTATAGGATGATTCGAACCTAACCCTTGCATCACCATACGTATGCGAGCAGCTAACTAACGCACTCGGCCAGCTGTCGCGTATTCTATGTCGCTCTTTGGGCTAGCATAACTAAGCGCCTTGATGGTATTATATTCATGAAAACCCGTGGTTTATTTTTGTCACTACTTCTTGGTCCTCATTCAGGGCTGGTTGCGATAATACTGATTAGAACGTCACAGCTGCGTTAACGACTTTTGTGCCAAAAAGGTTAATGTTTTCACACTACGCTCTAAACTGCGGGTTGCGTAGATAAGAATAAATAGGGGCAGATGGCTGACCGGGTAAAATTTGTATGGTTTCCGTCATTCTGCTCCAATTTTGAACTGGTAAGTCATTAGTGATAGACAAAATCTTACGAACAATATAGCAAATCTCTTTAAGACATAGTATATTGTGAGTTTGTGGGTTCCTAGAATTAAAAGCCCTCCAGGTTACAAAGACTAAAAATAGCTCTTTAATTCCGTAGGAACACACTTTGTCAACCTGAGCGTCCAAAATTACGTCACAATACTCAATAGAACTTGCAAGTCAACGACCACAACACAGCTTGCACAGCTGTTCACGCATGCGGGTTCAATTAACAACTGACTCACTGTGGCGGGCGGGCTCGCTTTTTGTAGATTTTTCACTATCCGGAATGTTCTCAAACAACCAAGACGACGCCAGAAGAAAGACGAACTCCTTCCCCCCTCCACAGTTTCGGCGAGGTTTTATCCGCGCACTGCACTGCCCGTCTCTTTGAATGCCTTGCCGTGCCGCCTCGTCGCAACAATGCATTCGCGACAATATTCCATTTAGCATTAACAGAATTTAAGATATTCCTTGTTGCTTTGAAATGTCAGTAGATGGATTATGTATGTTCTAGATCACGCCGTCGCGACGCCGGCGTCGGTGGGAAGGGTTGGGGGGAGGAAGGGTGAGGACTGCCCAAGATGTTACATGTGGGAAGGGACAGACATGTCTCGACACGCATTCCCAGGTTTTTTTAAGGGAAGTCATAAATTATTGTATATGTATGTTCCAGATACAGGCGTCGCGACATCTGGCGTCTAAGGAAGGGGGAGATGATATCGGCCACCTGTTATTCGAAGAAGATTATGTGGGAGAAAACACAAAAATGCATTCCTAGGATTTTTTAACCGAAGTCATAAATTATTGTATATGTATGTTCCAGATACAGGCGTCGCGACATCCTGGCGTCTATGGAAGGGGAAGATGAGATCGGCCACCTGTTACTCGACAACGATTATGTGGGAGAAAACACTGAAATGCAATCCAAGGGTTTTGGTAGGGCTGTGAGTGCACCCCAAGCAAACAGGCATGTGAAACTTGAAGGCTTTTTCTGATAAAAATTAATGGGTCCCATTAATTCTGGTCTGACAAATATTGTGTCGGGTCTTATGTCAAGACAGACACATTTATGTTGCAGCTGTAAGCATTAACGAAAACTGTGTCGCTCCCCTACCTCTATGTGTCCAACCAGACTTTTTTTAAGTGTGTGAGTAAAGAGAAGAAAGAATTTCCATGATTTAAGAGAAGCCATCAATTATTGTTTCCACCATCCTGTGAGCAGCATGGTCTGTTGAACATCCGCCCCCACTTGTAACATTTCCCAGCCTCCAAAGTGATAGGGGACCACCTGTCGCACAAAGATTTTTTTGTTGTTCGAGGTAGTGGCCTCTCTCAAAGGCATGGTTCCATCATTTAATGCTAATTTTTAGAAAATCACTTGAAGTAAATAGTTCTGCGGTTATGAGCGAAAATAGTACTTTATCTTTAGAATAACATGAAATTGATGGGAAAACAACAAAAATAACTTCAATGGTTGATAGCCAGTGGATCTAGGTTCGAATCGCAGCGATATAACTTAAATAATGCAAATAGTTTATTTAGTTTTGAGGTCACAGCGCGTTTCCAAAATCTAGCGTTGGATTACTGCTTTTCCAGACTTATTATTGAAAACAGTTGATGCACCTTATAGGGTAATGGTGCTAAATATTTAATTAACTACATTGAAGGACTCCAAATAATTTCCCATTCAAGGAAATGTGTAATATATTTCTTCATTTACAGTTGCTTGTAGGAGAACATTCTTCAGTTTTTGTAAAAGGGTAAATAAATCTGAATATAAATAGTGTACGCATGAAACAAAATGTTTAAAATGTCCTTAATAAGTATAGGAATAGCTTTATTATGTCATTCAGAGTTTAAGTATTTATCGCTGTCATTCATAGAAAACATACGCCCTACATATCCGGATAATGTGTTATGTAATATATCCTTAATTCCACCATTAGGCATAAACCAAGGTCTTTAAGATCTACTCACTAGTCAGAGCTGGCGTTCTACTCAAGCCAGAGGTTTATAGATCTTTTTATTTATTTACCATAATACACAAACTCCTCAAGCACACTAAAGGTCAATTTTATACCATGTAGTGAAACCAATTGTAGTATATGATCAAATTCTGAAAACGTTGCACCCTCATCTTCACAGGTATCTACAATCAATTAATGAATATATCAGACACATACACGCACACACGCACAAACACGCACACACATACACATACACACAAACAAGCAAACATGTATACGAATGTACTGAGGAGAGGCGTCTTGATCAGTTATAACATCTTTTTCGGACTGTACCGCACGTAGAAAAGGAAACATCTTTGGATGACAGAGGGGAGAGGGAAAATCTAAAGCCTCAAAAATGCTCTATACAGGGCTCGCTAGACTAGTGGAGGGGAGGATTTTGAAATCACTATAAAAACGATTGACTGATAGACACATTATTCAGTCTGTAATAGTGCACAACCAACACATCAGACAACAAGTTCTTCTTTTTCACGATATTCATCCAGACTTCATTTATAAAACGGTAAGCGATTCATTTATAATTACAGTGATATAATTACAGAGAGTGTTTATTTTCAAGAAAATATATCGAAGTGAATTAATCCTCTTATCTGTGATAAAGGATGTATATGCTGTGTGCATTTTTCAAAAATATTTCTTGTTCAAATCACAATGGAAATTATTAACATATAAGATACTCATTGCTTCATAATTATATCCGTAATCTTTATATTTCTTGTTCAAATCACAATCGAAATTATTAACTTATAAGATACTCATTGCTTCATAATTATACCCGTAATCTTTATTGTTTCAGGAAAACAAGATGCATCCAAGGAAAAATTGGATAAACAAATTGACCCTGGCCGGCAGAAAACGTAAAGCTCCCGACAGCGAGCAAGAACCGCCAGCGTCACCGATATTGTCCGGGGTAGATTATGTCATTCCAGCACCTCCAGATTTTCAAGATGGATGTTCCTGTCAGAATTGCGGCTACAGGATCGCACTAGAGTGGCTTGAAAACGCTGATGCTGGTATGCAATACTCTTTTCATTGTTTTGTATTTTTACTTTTCTACCACTTTCCCCATTGCATGCAACTATGAGTTTCTTTCAGAAGATTGTGGCAATTATCATTTAGTTTTTCCATCGTATGTCCTGTTCGATAAGACATAGGTCACTCTATTGTAACTTTTAAACTAAGGACCTGAACATAGGGGAATTTATACTCAAATTCTCTAATTGAGATCTCCAAGTATATATAGTTAGTTTTTGTATATATTAATTTAGTTATTTTACATTCAAATTTTACATTTTAAATTTTAAATTTTGGTCTCATATATGTGTTGTATAGCAGATAAAGATATGATCAATACCTTTTGGAACAGATCGTTTGAGTGTAATTCATAAACTACTTAAAAGTACATGTTGGGATGAGCATGCTTTTGCCAACTTTATTATCTACACGTGTAACAGATGTCATATAAGTTTAAATCGTATGACTCAGCCGACAGTTCTGAGAAGAAAAGGTATTTATACATGTTTTTCTGATATATTGGGATACAAGTACCAAAACTCTGTATAGTGCAGTTACGATTATTGACAATGAAAGAAAAGTCCAAGTTCATGTCGTATACTGACAGGCTGTTAACAGCCAGAAGGTTTTTGCTGATTACCCACAAAGGTTTTGGGTCTAACCGTAGGTTGATAATTGTGATATTTACAGGATGATGTGGTATTTTTTGTTGAGGAAATCTGTTGAGGTAGCGTTTTGCTCCTCTTTAATTTTGTACAGGATGCCAAACCGCTTTTTTGTTTACACCCTGGTGTTTTATTATTCTAAAGCGGGGTAAATTTTTTAGCCAAACAGCTCCTTTGGAGTTTTGGAATTTAGCTTGTGCTGCTGTAAGGATTAACTCCTTTGTTACCTCGGATGCCCGCAAGCCATACGGGGTACCCGGTAACGCCTGAAGCGGCGTCTCGCAGCGTCGTAGTCTCCTAAAGACCGAACCAGGGCAGGAATTTTATCGTAAAATTTTGTTGCCCGGCGTCTAATTTCGTCCTCCACGTATGGGAGAAGGGAAGCTTCGTGAAGCAGCCTCACGGGGAAAGAACGGCCAACAGAATAGATGGATTTGAGTCCTCTATTCTGTGCACGCTGAAGGTATGCTATCCAGCTATCGGCAGCCATGCCCCAGATTTCACAGGCGTACAACATAAGTGGGATTATCAGCGCTCGAAAGAGGTGTAGCTTTAAGCGGACTGGCATCGAACGCGAACCCAGCATTGGATACAGAGAGGCAATAGCCCCCTGCACCCGTGCCGATAGTTCCCTGATGTGTCCACGGAAAGTTAGGCCTCTATCAAGTTGAACGCCTAGGTACTTGATGGAATTAGTCCACTCTATCCTACGGCCCCTGAAGTGGAAGTTGGGGCAATCAGCGGGGGTGTGGTGCTTCGTAAAAAGAATGGCGTGGCTTTTGTCCGGAATTACGGACATCCGCCAACGCCTGCACCATTCATGCGTGAGACGGAGGTGTCTCTGAATTGGGTTGAAGGCTCTGAGTATATGTCTGTTTTTGCAGAACAACAACACGTCGTTAGCGTATTGTGCCATTTCGACCTGTGGTTGAGTTGGAAAATCTGCCATGAAAACACTAAATAGTGTGGGGGATAGTACAGAGCCTTCGGGGACTCCGCCTCTCACGGGTCTCAGTGTAGATGTTTTCCCCGCTTCTGTGACTTTAAATGATCTGTGCCTGAGAAAGCTGTGTAGGATGTTGATTTGCTGTGTAGGTAGCCCCAGTTGGATAAGTTTGAAGATCAGACCGGCATGCCATGTCGTGGAGAAGGCCTTTTCGACATCCAAAGATACCACTGCCGTGAAGGCGCGTTCCTGGAAACCCAGGGCCGCTGTCTCCACCACACGTAGCAGCTGTTGGGTAGTCGAGTGCCATATTCGCAGTATAAACTGCAGGTGCTGTTTATTCGCACTAAATAAAATAACGGTAAAATATAAAATAAATATGAACAAGTTAATTAAGGATTATTATGAAACATCATAACTGAGGATAAATCTCTTCCTTTGCGATAACATATTTCACGTGGTGCCATCTATGGGCAGTAGAGTGCGGTTGGCGAAAAATTCTTTTGACCAAAATTACTTTTCTGTGGAAAATTAATAAAACTAAAAGAACGTCTCCGATATAATAAATGTTTACAAGAATAGGTTACTGTATTACTCACACTAATTTCTCTTCCCATTGTTCTACAGACACCTATTCTTCTATTTGTTTCACGCTTAAGATAAAGTGTTACAATAATATTTTATACGAGGGCTATCCAGAAAGTAGATTACGTTTTCATCTGTTTCCGCTAGGGGCGGGGCTAGCGCGGTCATCTTGGGGTCAGAGCGTTGCGCAGCTCAGTCGGCATCTAGCCGTGCTAGTGAGAGGTTCGTGCTGTGCTCCGTTCAGATACTGTGACGGTTTGAAGTGTCTGCGTAAATTGAAAATTCCGCGAGCTGCGAGGTGCGTGCAGTAATAAGGTTTCTGACTGCAAAAAACTGTAAACCGATAGAAATCTATCGGCAGCTTTGTGAAGTGTATGGGGACAACATTATCACTGAAGGTGGAGTGCGTCAGTGGGTCATCAGATTTAAAAATGGCCGAACCAATGTTCACGACGAAGATCGAAGTGGGAGACCCAGCATAGTGATTGCCGAACTTGTCGAAAAAGTCGATGCTAAAGTCCGTGAAAATCGAAGGTTCACAATAACGGAACTTTCTTTGAGTTTTTCACAAATTTCGCGAAGTTTGTTGCACGAAATCATCAGCGAAAAGCTTGGTTACCACAAGTTTTGTGCAAGATGGATTCCAAAAATCTTGACAGAGGACCACAAAAATCAGCGAATGGCTGCAGCGTTGAACTTTTTGGACGTTTACCATAAGGATGGTGACTCTTTACTCGATCGCATCGTTACTGGTGACGAAACATGGGTGAAACACGTGAACTGTGAAACGAAATTGCAATCAATGCAGTGGGAGCACACAAGTTCTCCCCAAAAACCCAAGAAATGCATGCAAACAATGTCGGCAAGGAAGATGATGGCGACTGTTTTTTGGGACAGAAAAGGTGTGATTTTGGTGGACTTCCTGGAAAGAGGCACTACAATAAACTCTCAAAGGTATTGCCAAACTCTCCAAAAACTCAGAAGAGCCATTCAAAACAAGCGCGTAGGAATGTTGAGCTCTGAGATCTTGTTGATTCACGACAACGCCCGGCCCCACACGGCAAATGTCACTCGTGAAGTTCTTGAATCTTTTAAGTGGGAGTTGTTTCCTCATCCGCCGTACAGTCCCGACCTGGCACCGAGCGACTTCCACCTATTCCCAGCAATGCAGCGTTTTGATGACGACGCACAGCTGCAAGAAGAGGTAACGAAGTGGTTGAAGGCGCAGGCGGCCGAATTTTTCGACGAAGGAATTTCCAAGCTCGTACATCGCTACGATAAATGCCTTAATTTGAATGGTGACTATGTCGAAAAGTAGTATTTGAGTGTGGCTTTCATCTGTATATAATAAAATTTGTTTCCTATACTTTGTTTACTTTTTATTCCAAAACGTAATCTACTTTCTGGATAGCCCTCGTATATTCCATTGAATGGGCATGTGGGATACAGGTGACTGTGGTGATAGATACATACTTAAAAAGCGGGTAAGTATGTCCTGCTTTACATGTTTCATGTTGTTGCCATTAGATTACAAGAAACACAAGAATGGAGCATAGAACTGTTAAGATGTAAAATCAACAGAACATTGAAATCTCAGAAATGCTTTATGTCACATAACGATTGCAGAAAGTTATGTATTTTAACAATATCTGTTTCCTTATGTGATAATATTTTGTTTCTATTATTTAGTATTTATAGGAAATTATACATAAGCCATTCAGTGAAGCTGTTGTTATAGATTTCGAGAATACAATTTGTTGGTTATGCAAATGTAGTAAACATAAGGTATTTTGAGGTTCTGTTATATATTTTACAAAATATATATAAACTGCCACGTAAAGAATATTTCTTATAGATGATGTACTTACACACTTGGAAGATACTGGACTTTGTAACTATCATGTTGTTATTCAGAAAATCGATTGAGGCAACACGTGATCGCGTGACTGACACTTTTTATAATGTTAGTGTCAAATAGCAGACGAGATATTACTACAGAGGAATGCACGTTATGACGTTAGCGATCTAAGAGACACAGTATACAAACAACGAGACCAAAATATACGAAACCAAATATCCGAGTCAGACATTTTTCAAAGACGCAAGACAAAATTTTTCGGAAGAATGCTTTACTTTGAAGTATTTTGATGATTTTTGTTATCAAAACTCTTCATTAACTTTCATATATGTAATGCCATAGTAATCAAATTTAAGCTATGTGTAAGCAGCATATTTACATTTTGTTATAGAACCAGGTAAATGTCTCTAAGTCCTTTCGTGGATAACAGAATAGAGAGAGAACCGTCTGTTGGCAGCAAAGTACAGTAAATGAATACGTTCCATTTTGCATTGTTTGTGAATAGAAACAAGTCCATTCTATGAATAATTAAGCAAGTCAGAACACGTCCTATGTAGTCATTGTCACAAATGTCTTTTCTTTCACAAACCGTTATTCTGTATTTACGTCAGGTTTAAGTTAAATGCTTACACGATACTTTAAAGTACATGTACAAGAGGTATACAGGAGACTCAAGTAGTAGTTGAATATATAATAAGCGGGTGGAATTATCCATGTACAATGTTATTCCCACGTGATTACAAGTAATACAACTGCGGAGGTAAGGATTTTAAGGATGTAAATTCCTTATTAAATAGAAATCAAAGGTAAAGAGTATCTCGTCATATACTATGTATTTTAGTACGTACATATTTGCATCCTTTGTGCAGTAAGACATTGTCTATGTCTTAGATCTACCAGTTACGTTAAATGATTCACAAGTCAACTGTAATGAAATGAACTTGACAGTCAGTTGTCAGATAATTCTAAAATATATTTCACTATTCATACAAATATATTTAACGTATGGTATATTTGTCAAATTGTTAGATCCATTTTACCAGAAATGTCAACTTTGTTAAGTAAAGGATAATTTCTGGAGCGAGATAGCTACATCCTTGTAAGGTAACGGTAGTATATTACTGCTATCTTTTATGTATTCAAGATGTTGTTCGCGACCTCACGCGCACGAGCCCTTTTTTATAATTTTGTTATCCATAAAAACAAAATACTTATTATATGACGTTGTAGATCTTGTAAAAATAGCTCTAAACGTTTTAATGACTGCCGCAAGTAAGTCTACGTGTTGGTCTATAAATAGAATACATTAAAGTTTCAAATGAACATTGAAATCGGTAATGTAAGGGAAAATGCTCTCCTGGGTGAAGAGTCCAGTGTTGGAAAGGTTTTGTGGACGTTGTTATTATAATTCTTGTAACAATTTTATCAATATAATGTCAGAATGGTGAAATATTCAAAATAATACAATGAAACTGCATTTGAGGTTTTAGATCTGAATCGTATATACAAAAAAATTTGACTAGCGGATTTCAAAGGAAGATTTTTAGCTTCTCTACTGTAACGTAACAATTCTGGATTATTTTTAAGGTGATTGTGATAAATATTGTCCACAAAATTACAAAGCTGTAAGATTTTTCATGTATTAAAATCGTATTTAATATACTTAATTATTATATAGCCCAGTATTTGCTAAGGTAAACAGTTGAATGCTTCCGAAGCGTTTGAAACATGTGAATTAAAGGCAAACAGTACATTTAAATATATAAATAATGGAAAGTAATCTAACCAGGAGAATATATCAGCCGTTTTAACTAACCTTTACTTTTTGTTACATACTTAGAGCAAATGAGAGATTTCAGTGTAAATACACGTTTTGAGATGCCAAAAAGGAACAAAGTCGGTGTATGTTAGTGAAGAAAGTAATTCTAAAGCAAGGTGGTTAAATTTTATATTTCAGGTTAGATTTTTATAAGTATATGACACGGAGTACTTTGTACACAATCACTCTAAACTGCCATTAAATGGTAAAGGTTCGTATAAATTTAATTGTTTATAAATGGTTATAATTGCTCTATTAAATAGCATATATTTTTATAATTTACTGACAGATGTGTATATCCGGGAGTGTTGCTAGAAGTTCTCTTTGTTGTGAACATGTTTTCTGTTAATGGTAAACCGTAAGATATATAAATATAGCAATTAAACCTCACAGTTGGATCAGAACTTTGAAGAATAGTAAATTCCATTGTAAATATGTAACACAACTTTCTACAATTAAGGTCAACTCTCCATGGTTTACGACAATACTCCTGTTCGGGCCTCGTCTGCCTACAGTTCTATATACAGATGTTTATATTTCTCTGACTTTAATGGAATACGACAGTTATCAGGTATTACAAATGGCTTTTCCATTTATTTTTATCTTTTCTGTTAACGAATATATATTTAATTCCTTCCTTACTTCTTCATTTCTAATGCGATATTGTCTTTAAATCGTTTTACTGCTCGGAGATATTTCATTTCTGTCGCTTTTATTTGTGCAGTCTTTTGTCTCATGGTCTTACAGTAGAACTTTTAACATTTGTAACGTTTCCGAGTTTTCCTTTGCGAGGTTCGAGCTATTATTGAAAGCCTATGTTCTAATTTACTCATTTTATTACTTACCTCTTCGTTATTGTTTTAAGGGTCATATTAAAAATCAAGTAATTAAATTTTCTCACCTATTGCAAGGCCTTATTGTTTAAGACTGTCTTCCATTTTTACTTCGTTTTCCAATAAATGTCACGATCTCTCACCTTTCTGCTGTTATATTTATACCATAATTCCGGATCAGTTTCTCCAACCTGTGCACACTTCTTTGTAGATTATTCTCTCTGCCTTGTATTATTAAGTAATATGCATAGAATGACATATTTAATGCATTATGATATTTATATTTATTTATGCTGGTATTTGTCTTTTAATTTTCTAACAATGTGGTCCATAAAAGTGTAAACACTGAAGATAAACTAGGTTCTTGTTTTAAGCCATCGTTAATTACATTTTGTTATAAACGTCAATTTCTAAAACTGTTTTTGTTTTCTAGACTATTTTTGACACACACTTGTGTCCAAAAGTTAGGAGCAATTCAATGTTTTGTTCCCAAACTGTCAGAATTGTATAAAAGTTAAAGATAATGAAGTAATGCGGCACACATGATTGGGATTGCAATAAGAGTGAGAAATAGCAGGCAGTGTTGACCTCAGGACACAGCTTTGCAGAAGTACAAAATCTGACGATGACTTCCACAGTGACAATGATGGTTCTCAGTGGCTAAAATAGGGTGTGGTGACCGGTCATGACTACACAGGCCTCACAGCGCCATGACATGATCACTGTAACGAGGTTTAAGAGCTCTGCACGTAGGAGTGACCTGATAACAATAGACAAAGTCAAAGCTCGTTACCTGATAATGATTCTAGTCATTAGGAACCTAGCACACTCAAGACTAAGATATGTATTAACCATTGACATCAAAATATAGTTTCGGCTGCCAAATACCAAGCCGTACGAGATGTACTTCAAACTCTCAGCGAGGAGTACAGAGCCATCTGGCCTGATCTCTGCTCCACGGACCTGTGGGAACAAGCACACCTCGACCTACGTCACCTGTAAACGCGTTACGCCACGTATTGGTTTTACCATAGACTCTACCAAAACAAGGTTTTTCAAGCTAAACAAAGATTGTGTTTGTAACATTGTAACAGACATCACGCTTAAAACTACAAAATAAGGAAAACCTCGATTATAAATCCAGTTTCGGAATAGTTGCTCATTTGTTATATCTCTTCGCACATGGTGCGTTTTTCAATATGATACTGCAAATGTTTTGGGATATTTCATGTAAATATAAGGATTTTGTACCTGTAATTTGAAATTCACCCATGAAAACGAAGCTGAAAGGCTCAAGGTTATACTAAGTTTAGGATACTTCCCCTCCCAAGAATAAATATTTGTTCGGTTGCTATTGCTTAAATATATTCACCAGATACTTTTCCCTGCTAATCACGAAGAATCAACTAATTATAAGCTATAGCTCGTCAACACAATTATAATTTGGTATAAAACATTGTGGTTAATTAGAAATCCCATACTGCAAGATAATATATAGCTTACAGTGCCATCTATGGACAGCAAGGAGAGGCCCGTCAAAGCATTCATTATTCCATTTCTTGCCAGCCAAAACATCTGCTGCACTGTACAACCCATATAACAAAAATGCCGCGGTGTGCTATATAATATATATTTACGAGGTTATGTTAATGTATTACACTCACACAACTTTCTTAACTCATTCTTCTACAAATCATTACTTTTGTACTTGCTACAAGTTTATGTAAACGTTTATACAAGCAGTTTAATTAGATATTTCGTTGTATATACCAGATTGATAAAGGAGACTGAAAGTTTAGTTAACAAGTGACTCGCTATATACCGTCTTTAAAGTCTGTTGCTCTTCACATGAATTACGAGTAACAGGAGAAGGAAGCTTTGCTTCTTACATAGAAAACTTATCTCGGATTTTGATAATGAAATCAAATAACTCATATAAGTTAATGTTTTTACATTATCCTCATTTATTTAGTACTAAGAGTTTCTTTATAAGTAAGGATTTAACAGTTAACAAATATTATACAAAGTCTTTCAGAATATTTAGGACCACCCAGTTCGTCAGACAATCCATGAGATATATTTTTGAATGAAGGAATTATATCAGACATATGGCATTTTGATAATATCGTTAGAAACTCTTTACAGATAATAAACAGATACTCTCACTACTTTGTTAATGTAGAGGATAGTTTTCGCAGGTTGGTATGATTGCATTCTTGGAAGATACTTGGTTATGTAGCGACTGTTTTTTATTTATTCGAAATATTGGTTGGTAGTCATGTAGTCACATACAATTTGTGTGTTTATAGTTCCGGTATAGTCCACTAGAGAGCGATGTAGATCACAGGAAAAATAAAACTTAAATAAATAAATGTTATATACTTAGTGATTTAAAACACGCAGTCTGTCTCTCTGTTCGATTGTAATTAACTCGCCTCAGAAACAAGAACTCGTGTCTTCAAATTAGATGATAGATGTAGAATTTACAAATAAGTAGATATCCGTTATCCTGTACAATTTACCGGAATACTGTATTTTAATTTTTCTAATGTTTATTACGTCACAGTAATATAATTGTTAACTGGACTTGTTAGGACTGGCATCTCAGGATTTAAATGTTAGCTTACGCATATATGAAATGATTACTTACACGCAGCTTATTTAAACATCTGTATTTAAATTGGTAGTTTTTAATTAGCAGAAAGTTAGTGTGTTACTCCGGGACTGTATGGCTCTGAACAAAGTGATTAAAAAGACAACTTACTTAAGTATAGTACTTACTACATAAGTACAGCAACCTACAGAAATACATCACGAAGGTTCCAAATACCATCCCTCCATGACAACTACCCCATAGACAGTAAATGTTTCTTAGGTTCGAGCTTTACTTAGACCGTTGTAATTTTATTATTTTATGAGAGTCGCCTGATACGCATCCGGCCTCACTTAGAGATGGCGCCACTGGGTCAGTTCGACGAATAGCATAATATAGTTTAACCCTAGACCAGCTCGTATCCATAGGTACAGGTCAATAGGTTGTTTAGCTTTTTAATGACGGCATTTTAAACAAAACAAGTGTAGAGTTTTAACGATTCAATAGTTTCAATTGAAGATTCACTAACACTAAGAGTGATTAAATACTTTTATTTGAAAGGCTTAACGCCTAAAGAATTCAAGCAGGAAACGTATAGTATATTGAAATATTCTGCCCACTCATGTACAATGATTGAAACGTGAGTTGTAGAGTTTAAAATGGGACGTACGAGCACGAGTGATGAGCCTCGCTCTGGACGTCCTGTGGAAGTCAAAAATCCATAGATCATTGAAAAAATTCATCACTTCCTCCATCTCCTTAATGTTAATAGCAATTATTGCTATATTGGTTGTTTACGCAGTACTTAAGTGACAGTCAACTGTTTAAACAGCTGGTCGCTATGTGATGGGTGTTGAAATTCTGTTCTCCTTTCATAACCAAGAGCGAAAAGGTAAACAATGCTTTAACATTAGAGAAATATGTCAGTTTTGGAAAATTCAGACAATTTTTATGCAAAATATTTGAGATTGGTTTGGTCTACGGACAAGATATTTACATAAATTGTACAGTTTATCATACTCTACCTTTTATATTAAGATTTTGTTGACTACTTTTACTAAATTTTCCCAACTGAAGAAATTTGTGAGGACATCGCTAGTAAATTCACTACCGTTATTTGTTATATTTATCATAAAAGTTATATAAGTTTTGCATTTCAATCCAAATTGCTAGTACCTAGAGAAGCCAAATTTGGGAAAACGTAAAACTTTGACACTCAGTTTTTGAATAGGTTGCAGTATGTGGTAGAGAAAGAGGTCTCAATATACATAAGTGCACATTGAAAATGGGTGAAAGCATGGATTGAAACCCAAACAGTTACAGAACTTTTTGAATCGTTTATGACTTTAGAAAAGAGCATTTCTAATTATAACTGGATGTGACTACCAAAATTCTCATTATACATCAATGTAATGTACCTGAATTGACAATGGAACTATGAAACAAGAAAGCGAACTGTTCAAAGATATTCCTACTTTAGGAGACTTGATCTCTCAAACTCAATTGCCTTTTCTTGTGATACTTTGTCAGTACAAATAACAGGTAAAGTCTGTTTATTTAACTCATGTGCAGTCGGCCGCTGCCTTTGCCGAACCCTTATAATCGTTTTACAATCCTAGCCCTCCTCCTTGCAGACCTTTCTGCAAGGTTGCTACCTTACTCGATACGTCATGGGTATCGTACGAGGTTTCGTCTAAATAAATTATCTTATGTCCATTACTGCGAAACTTCCTTAGTTTTGATAATATATATCGCCAAGCTACAATTCTACTGGATTCGATAATAACCCTTCTCTTATTCAATGTGCGGTATTTGAAACTCAGCTCCTTTAGGAGATCGCGCAAAGTGCAGTACCCATAAGGAAAATCACAAATTTCTTGCAAATGTGCAACCAATTCCTCTAAGGTGGCCGTTCTCCCTTTTGAATAGAATTTATAAACTTCTCGACGAATTAAATCGCATATGAAATTATCTACTTTAGAGAAACGTTTCCTTTTGTTTTCACACTTGATCGGCGTCTTTGGTATTCTTTTGTCACAATATTTCTTACTGTATTTCTGTAAATACCCAGAATTTATCATGAGGTTCATTGCACGACCCCTTACCAAGATTATTTTTCAGCATATATTCTTATGTGTTCAAAACAAGCGCTTGAATTTGCTTAGAAACAGTTCCCGTTATAACTTTGTTTTGTGATGCTTTTCCAGTAATATAACTCGGCCCAGTTATTCACACTATTGTCTTCACTTTAGAAGATCCGTGGTTCAGGCTATGGCATTGAATTTTTCAGTCTGACTCTACGTTTCCACAATTTAGCCTCCACACTGCCAGTGTGAAAGAATAATTAATTTCCAATTTAAGAAGTGTTTGATTTTTCTTTTGTGTGATAATACTCGCATTGTTTCTTTCTGATTGTGTTTATTCACCACCTTCACGCTATCATATTTAACAGCAAAAGAGATACCGCATATTCTGCACTCACATATACACTCATCACTATCAACATTTCGTAAGCACTCTTTATAATTTTCGTCCTGTAACCATTCTTTAGGAAACGAACTTAGGTATCGTATCTTCATTTCACTACTGTTACTCACAATATGCAGTTATGAAAAATAGTCTATTCATGGAAGATCCGAGCGTTCCAACAATTGCCAGTAAACTCAATCAGTTGATAACCGACAATGAACCAACGACCGAACATAAAAGTAGATTTTGCCAATAAAAACGTTGCCGTGACTTGCCTGTGTTTATTTATTGTGCGAGCCATATATTATACAGGAAACAACGAAAAGTTGTAGAATAAGAATAGAAACTTAGCGTTTTGTTACAATTAGAAAATTGGACATAATTACTCAAAAAGTTAAAGAGTAATTTCATATTCAAGCTCGTTGATAAAATCATTGGCCCGTATACCCGGAGAATTCATTCCAAATCGGGGCACTATGAGCGGCGGCCGAAGATCTGGCAACCCTAAAAGGAATGGAAAGAAAAGAAAAAGGAAATGTACGAGTATCATCATGGAATATGAGAAACCACTCCAACATTAACCTACTGATCAGCAAAAATCACAAAACACACAAGGTTCAATTGGGCGGTCGACGGGTGTTGAAGTGGAAACCTCATACGCTACGGAACCATCTCGCTGGGTTTCACCTAAGTTTCTCTATTTTTTCCAAAATTATTTTCACTGGCAGACGAAATATTTCCACTTCACTTATTACTTCTTATCACTATATTTTTCGTATGTTCTTTAATAATATGCTACCTTGTATCTGTCGTTTTTATGACTTCACTTCTCATAGGCTTAATATAAAAACTTTATTTGTGTAATAAGCTTCATCACTTCAATACCTTCAGCGTTATTATCGCCACTTTGACCATCTACTTTGCACTTCACTATTCTATAATGTATATTTATCACCATAACTTATCCTTAATTCATTCCCTTGACCTGTCCCTCCATTCCGTCATACTCATTCTCACCACTAACCTCTGCTTCTTTCCTACTCCTTCCTTGATGTTATTATTATTTTTAATTTACACACAATTAGCACAAACCTAAAAGAAAACTTCACCGTTCTCACCAATATTTTTTTCCAAAGCTTTACCAAAACAAAAATAAGGAGCATCGCTTCTCATTTGGAAGCGGGGTTAGGTGAGGGAAAGTTCAGGTAGGTTTACGCAGATACCGCGATTAAGCACTCTGGTAATTGTCGTTTATTTGTAGCAGCATGAATCATGCTGCCTGGCGTAAGTGTTTAAGGCCAGGATGGCAGGCATGGCTTGCGCCCTGGAAGCCAAACTAGGAATTCGGTGGCGGAGTTATTTAGCGATATTTTCTAGAGGGTCCGGGCCTAGAGGGCGTTCCGGTACCGGTGCGTTGGCATATTGCTGAGTCATTTGGTCGGGTTTGGAGTTCAATGAAGATCTGGTCGAGTGACTCGTCGAGCATCTTGTGGTATTCTTCCACACGATGCATTTTGTTGTCGCAGGCGGCGGAGAGTTGAAGGTGATGGTCTAGTCTTGCTCCGATGTTGTTGATTCCGTCCTGTGTAGTGTGTTCTGATTCAACTGTCTGCTTTATGGAGCCTTCTAGTGCGGTGAGGTTGGGAACTATTGCTGCGAGATGTTTCTGTGTGTCTCGGTGGTTCTTGGCAATGGCAGTCATGATGGAATCTTGGAGCGAAGTAAGTGATGGTGCAATGTTGCTGACCTCGGTGTGTAGGCTTTGCAGGCTATCGGTGAGGGCGAATGCGGCGGTTGAAGTCTCAAGCGAGGAGAGGCATCTGCTGATGTTCTGTACCTCTTCTTGAAGACTCTGCAGAATGGTCCTCAAGTCCTCGCTGGGTGCGGCAGCGGTGGTAGCTGGTGGTGCAGGTGTTGGTTGTGTCGCTGGAGGCATCTCTGTCGTGAGTCGGCGAGGGTAGAGAGGGCACTGCGCCTGGCCTGTGAAGTGGCCTGAGCCGTCGCAGGTGGTGCAGTACCGGCGTCGGTGACGGAGGTCGTGGCTGTTGCACTACGACGTCAGGCCCGGTGCTCCGCAATAGTGGCCCCTGGGAGGTGCAGCGCAGGAGGTGGCGACGTGGGCGTAGCCACAGCATCGGCGACACGGAGTGTATCTATTCGCTCTGCTTGCCTCAATTCTGAGACATCGCCCTAATAAGGGCTGGCCCGTCCTCAAGGCAGCCTCGAGGTCGGCGGCGTCGGCGAACTGGAGACGGACCAGGTTTGAAGGTCCGTGGCGGGTGGAGATCCTAGTGGCCCTGAGCGTGGGGGCCAGCGTAGCTGTGCGGCGGTGAGGATGAAGCGTGTGGGCAGGTCTCGTGGTGCCCCACGGATGACTGCTGTGCATGCGGTGACTGCGGAGGCTGCGGTGGGCTCCCTGAGTGGGAGCCGGAGTGGCTCGGCGGCTGGGGGAGTGTTGAGGGCTTCGGCGTATGTGGCCCGCATAGGCGAGCATGGTCCAGCGGTGCGTGGAGAGAGCTCGATGGGTTATGCTGCTACCACTGCAGCGGCAGCTGCTTCGTGCTGCGTTGGGTCTGGCAGGACGGGCCGAGTAGCCTCGTTTGCCGGTTGTGGCTGCGGCGGGCTGGACTGTCGGGTGGCGACTGGAGCTGGCTCGGCGCTAGCCCAGAACTTGCCCCTGGGCTCAGCAGGCTGCCCCCTCTCTGCTGCCTGAACTGGGCGAGCAGTGGGAGACTGCGCCCGAGAGCTAGCAGGGGAAGTGCTGGCAGAAGAGGGCTGCGGTGGCTGCTTCTTAGTTCCCCGGCTGGATTGCTTCTGCTCGGCGATTCCCTTCTTCTTTCCGGCATTCTTTTTCCTCATGGTGAACTCCTCCCTCGGCGACGGACCGGCGATGAGTGAAAAGTGGAAATGTCTCTGTTTCGAAGGTGGCGCTCCTGTCGGAGAAAACCTAAAAGAAAACTATTATCTTGCTACCACAGGGGTTCGAAGATAGTTCTACTATCGGAGAAAACCTTAAAGAAAAATCTATTCATTTTTACAGTTTACGATTATTCTTTATCTAGTATACAATTCACATAAGAGAAAAAATTAGACAAATTAAAATTAAAAAGGACAATAAATAACTAGATTTGAAGATAAAGTTTAGACAATTCAAACCAGTATCAACATGACTAAGCTACGCCTTTTAGTTTTAAAGTTACATAAGGAGCTCCCATCACCACCCTCAAGCATCTCTCCATCTTCAATCATACCTTCTTTGAGCCTTTTGATACATCTTTTAACATAACAGTTCGATTTTTCTCAAGTTCATGTATTACACCATTTAGCTCATCTATGGGGCACCCTTAAAATCCTTCACTTCATCCTCAAACACACTTTCGTGAACCCTTTTGATATATTTTAACCTATTTATGTTTGTTGCTGCGGGCATCCGTTCTCTTTTCTTAAGTTAAATTATTACGTCCATCTTGTTATGTCTGAGTCCCATGCTTAAATATTAAACTTTGTAATTAAGTCTTTTGTTTTGAAAGTCTATGTAAATCGGTTAAGATAAACATCTCTTCTCAACATGAGACAAGTCATGATGTATGATCTTAAGGGGTGAGCTTGTCAACACGCCTAAAAGCATTTATATTCAATGCTATTTAAATTATCCTAGCGTGATTTGAACCCTGGTCCAAAGGCGTAAATTACCTTTTCAGCAACAGTTCAGACTTAAGTATATATGTATACGCTATTTCATTGCGCTAACATTATTAGTTCAAGAGTTATTTAAGATTCAAGTTATTGCGACAGAAACGGTAATCGAACCACGGGTCTCTAGGATACGGAATCATAAATCATTCCCAGAATATGCTAAATGAAAAAAACCTGCGCTTTCCCCCGCTGTTCTAAGTGCAATAGATCAGAAATAGAACACAATTACATAATTCAAGGAAGATGGGAACTGAACCAAGGACCGTCTCAGCTAATCAGTGATAGGATATGATTAACTACGCTAGGTAACACCATATAAATTCAGATATTCAATCTCAACCCTCGCCCACTATAGACCTTCACTCGATGTAGGGGAAAAAGACATTTTTGTCGTTCATAATTACAGCTGCAATATAAATGTGTCTCTTGACATAAGACCTGACACAATCTTTGTCAGATCAGAATTAATGGGACCCATTAATTTTTATAAGAAAAAACCTTCAAGTTTCACATGACTGCTTGTCGGTGCACTCACACCTCTGCCAAAAACCGTGGGAATGCATTCTTTTGTTTGTCGCATAACAAGACATGTCTGTCCCTTCCATACCACATGTAACACCCCTTCCACTGACGCCAGGCAACACTTAACAGATGTTCAATCTCAACCCTCCCCATATATCATAGACACTTGTCGAGACATGTCTATCCCTTCCATGCCATATGTAACACCCCTTCCACAGACACCAGGCAACACTTAACAAGATGTTCAATCTCAACCCTCCCCAACATATCACTGAGACCTGTCGAGACATGCCTGTCCCTTCCATACCACATGTAACATCTTGGGGGTCCCCCTCCTAACCCTCCTCCTTCCACCGACGCCAGATGTCGCGGCGCCTGTATCTGGAACATACATATACAATAATTTATGACTTCCCTTAAAAAACCTGGGAATGCGTGTCGAGACATGTCTGTCTCTTCCATACCAGATGTAACATCTTGGGCGGTCCCCCTCCTAACCCTCCCCCTTCCACCGACGCCAGATGTCGCGACGCCTGTATCTGGAACATACATATACAATAATTTATGACTTCCTTTAAAGAAACCTGGGAATGCGTGTCGAGACATATCTGTCCCTTCCATTTCAGATGTAACATCTTGGGCGGTCTCTACCCCTCCCCCTTCCACCGACGCCAAGGCGTCGCGACGCTGTGATCCAGGAGATACATATCCTATCTACTAATGTCCAACACTTTTTTTGAAGAGCATCGTTTATATTGTATTGTTTCATGCGGAGTCGTGCAAAGAGTAGGCAATTTCAAGGCCATCATATAGCAAGCAATTTTTAACAGATTTGAACTCACTTAAATTTCCTTCAATCAGCTTGTACATTCAATTAAATATGATATAAACTCACTTCTACAATCATTTTACTCCATTAATATGAACTAAATGAAGGAATCTACTTTTGTAAGATTTTTTTACGGTCTCCAACATTTAGTCATATCGGACAATGAATGAAGTGGGTGAAATGATGCTCAATGCGTCCGTAGTACATGGAGCTTAGAGTTATCCGACATTCGTCGTTCAGGATAAGGGAAACCCACAGAAAAAGCCATATCCAGGTAACTAACCCTAACGGAGATTCGAACTCGGCACCTCTTGAACGTGAGGCAGACATGCTACCATCTACGCTACCGAGGCGGGCTTTGTAAGAATTGTCTGTTAATATACATTTAACAGTCATACCGATCCATCACATTGGTTTCTTCCAGCTTTCTCCTAAACTAAATTTGGTTCTTGGCTGAATCAATGAAAACATGCTGTCAACTTGAAGTACAAAGCTTAATCACTGACTTTCAACTTTATTGACCTTCTACGTATTGTCAGCGATCGCATTACTTCGTTGGAGTCGTGACAAGCCAGTGCTAGTCACGCGTGTGTAGGAAAGAAAGAGACAGAGAGTGCCGCGGCCGGCGCGTGGGCGAGCGCTGAACGCTTGCAGAGAGAGACAGAAATAAGTCTGGAATTTCCCGCTGCCATCGCGATTCTTATCGAATGGTCTACTGCATTCTAGAACAATAACTGGGGTATAAAAGCGTGCAGTGTTAAAGTTGCGAGTCAGTTGCTAGTAAGTTATAATTGAGGTGCAGCTGTGCAGTAATAGTGAGTGTACCGCAGTTATTTCTTTCGTTAGTTTACGTACGGTGAAGCAACGAGGGATCTTGAGGATTACTGTTTGCATGTCACGTCAAATTTGCTGCTGCAAGGGGTGTACTAAACGTCTTTTTACTGCAATAAAGAGCATATTAAATTTCTGTAAACAAGACTTTTAATCCTACGAACCCACAAAGTCACAGTATTTATCGTAATTAGTAAAGTCCAGAAGGGAGTACGTTTTTCCGTAGCCGTACTGCACTTTAACTGTACGTTATCGGTCGGGCATTTAAACAACTACAGGTAGGCATACACTAAGCATGGAAACCGCCTCACTGCGAGAGGAAACAAAACAGTCGCGTTATACTACGCCTTGACCTTCCATCTACATACACTCGAAAGGAAAGTGTACTACGTTACGTTGTTTGCGAATAAGGTACATTTGATAGCCGTGCTGTACATCTGACATCATTCATACTGTGAGTCCAGCTAACTTGTATCATATACGAGCGCAAATTCCTCTTGGCTTTAGTAATTAGCAAACAATATTTGCTTTCTCTACTAAATAAATGTATTTATCTACTTTGATCGTGTAAAGTGGAACATTATAAAATCAAATCAAGTATCACAGTGGCCTACCGAGAGGAATGGTTCAGGGGGTTTCACCTGTAGCCCACATTCACGAAGCCCGGGTTCGATTCCCGTGGCTGACCTACCTGACCCATGTTTTTCTCGGGAGTTTTCCCGGATCGCTAGGCGAATGCTGGGTAGGTTAATTACATCCCCGAATTTCCCTTCCCTCCCTTTTATTTCCATTACTATTTCACATCATATCTCGTTTGGTGGTCTATTGTAGGGTAAAAGTGTCGGTAGGAGTCTCGGCGCTGTCGTGACTCCTTGGGCCGGCCACTCTCTGTCTCCTCTAACCTCATCCTTCCTCCTTGGGGTTTAGGTACAATAAACTACGGCTTCGGTACCAACCGATCCTGGTATTCAGAGTTGTTCGGGTTCCACTAGCCTAAAAAGGTGGGGCGAGGGAAGCCAAAGCACTGAGCCTGATACAGGAACTAGATTTGAGAGGCATGCCTATCGCCTGGTATGGGAGCGATGGAAGTGGATGATACTGTGAGGGTTAAATGGATCATAGGAAAGACGGATAACGAAGCACTTGGTGGAATGATGGTGGGGGGAACCGGAGGATCCGGAGGAATTCCAACCCGCAAATCTCAGTTTGCGGTCACTTAGTAATGCACTCTGGCCGGCTTGGTGAGAGTCGAGAGTTCTAACCACTCTGCCTCGAAGCGGCCTAGTATTTTTTATTTATGTCCTCCAAAGTGAAGTCATATCGGACGATGAATGAAATGGGTGAAATGATGCTCAAATGAGTCCGGGATCCAATGAGCTTAGAGTTACCCGACATTCTTCTATGAGGATAAGGGAAAACCCCGGAAAAGCCTTATCCATGTAACTGACCCTAAACGAGCTTCAAACTCGGAACCCTTTGAACGTGAGGCAGATACGCTACTATCAACGCCATCGAGGTGGACCCACCTAATACTCATAATTCTATCCATAAATCCTGATTGATGAAATCCATGCATATTGCATGATGTAATCAGCGATTCCTCGAATTGATGCGTCATAAATTCACTAAAACTGTTAGGACGCTAGCCTGTGTTAATTACATGTTTACTGCACTTAGAAAGTTATTATTTCACAAAAGATATGTAAGTGAACTTTTAATCACAGATTATTCTAAAAATATCCAAAAGGCCCATGGGTCATGGTCAGGTTCGCCACGGGAATCGAACCCGGGCCTCTCAAATGTTCTACAGATGAAAATGCCCAACAGATTAGTGAAAAAGAAGGAAAATGACCGGAGAATGCATCTAAATGTTATTATAAAAATTTGGAAAAATGCACTTTGATGGTCTACAAAACCATTATATCTAACCTATTTGTTCCAGAATACACTTAATTTCAAATAAGCATCGTCTGTGACTATTCACAAAAAAGATGACTTTTCATCAAAATCCGGGCCCTACTTGTCACACATACACGCCGAGTCCAGTATATGTACAGTCTGTTCAGATATAATTATGTTTTCTGGACAGTAACGTGTCATACATCGGCAGACGCGGGATATCATATATAACGTGATTGAATATTCTGACAAGGAGAAAGAAGAGGGCATTAAAACCGTCGTTATTTTTATTAATATTTTCATTCAGATTCAGCATTAATGAACTTATAAGAGATTGTATTTTATAATAATAACTAAAATTATATACACATTACTTTGTATACGTTCACATTGTGATGTATTTATGTTGTTTTTGACCTATTTGTATTTGTACAGATTGATCACGCGTCAAAAACCCGGACCATATATTCCTGAAATCATAAGCAAACGTTTCCATTAATGTTAGTTGTTTTAACTAAAAGACTAAAAGAACTGATACTCATTGGTAAAAGGGATAGATTACTGAAAAAGGACCTCGAGGTTGATAATAGAGACAATGGCAGTGAGACATCTTTAAGTGTCGGAACCTTGTTAATGATATGTTCACTAGTTGAGTAAATCACCTTCTTTGAAATTATTCCCGTTGTACAGATTACATTAGGAAATTAGCTGTATTACCGTACACATCCCGTAGTTGTGGTAGTGTAGTTGGTTTTCTCTTTCTTTTTACCGTTATGGAAATTACAGAAGATAGGGCTGTTATGCTCACTTTCATTCTTTGAAAAGCAGAGCAAATAATTACGTGGCTACATATATAGTGTATTTATAATCATTAAAGTTATTTTTTAGGATTATGCACCCCTGTCGCGTATAATAATTGGCTAACCTCTCATGGTGGACACTCACAGCTTACAAGTGCTCTATTTATGTTTTGTAACTTATAATACGCCAACTTAATAATATTTCACTCTTCTAATCGACCAGATAAGAGAGGAAGGTCCATGCGCCTCAACGCTATATCGAGTAATACATGATCGGAATATACTCAACACTATTGTAGACATGGTCTCCTGTAAATAACATTGCCAAAACAAAGAAACCCAATAAATTTCACAAAACTGCAAAATAAAAAAAAATGACCATACCTATGAAACCACTTAATACAACTGCGACTGCATACCGGAGATGTTTGAATAGTCATTCATGGATCGGTAGTAAATGTTCGTAAAATTAATTAAAAGGGAAGTCATGGTCACTACATGGGTTAGTGCCACTTTGTACACAGTGGCTTAGTGTCGCATTTAGCGCCAATTTTTACCTTACCAGATTCACTGCCCGTGTTAGTAAGAGCTCCTAAGAGCGACCCTGTAGCCTCGGACCTCCCCGCTAAACTGGCGTGGCAACCGTTCTTATATACTACATAGAATGTCCACTTTGTATCCGCGAGAGTTTATACGATATATTCTATGTTCTTTTCCTATAAATTAACGCCTACATAATTTTAAGAGAATTTTACATTTTATAATAACATTAGTAATTTTAAAACGTATTATAATATCTTCATATTCTAGAACTATTTGTATAAGCGGTTCAAAGCCAAGTATTTTCCAAACACAAATAAGTATGGATTGAAAGTATATTAACAGAATTAACTCAGATTGAACTACAGAGGAAAACAACATCCTTCCAAATTTAAATATATAACTAAATAAGCTTCACTGTAAGAAGAAGACCTGATCATGGGTCTTTATCATGACATTTTCTAACCATTTTTTGTTTTGTTACGTAAGGTAAGTATTGGAGGTGCTGTATTCAATTTCGACGTTTCAGCATGAATATACGTTTTAATGGAACGATAATAATTATACAATTAATGCACTACTTATGGTCGTATTATCATGCTGGTCAAATTGACATATGCATCGAGATAATATTTCTTTGGTGGGGAATAGTTCAATGACGGCGAGGTATTTTCCACGTCTGCTTCAGAGGGAACTTTGTAAATATAAGGGATTTCGTCTGTTAGAGGGTTACAGGACACCAATTCATCCTCTTCCTCTTCCGCTTCCTCTTCCTCTTCCTCCTCTTCTTCCTCTTCTTCCTCTTCTTCCTCTTCTTCCTCTTCTTCCTCTTCTTCCTCTTCTTCCTCTTCTTCTTCTACTTCTTCTTCTTCTCCTCCTCCTCCTTCTTCTTCTCCTTCTCCTTCTTCTTCTCCTTCTCCTTCTCCTTCTCCTTCTTCTTCTTCTTCTTCTTCATCTTCTTCTTCTTCTACTTCTTCTTCCTCTTCTTCTTCTTCTTCTACAGGATCAAGTGCTCATTCATTTTACACTAAGCTAGCAACCTTTACCTGTTTAACTAAAGCGGAGTAGAATTAATTTGCAGAGGTTACTTTGCTTCATTTAAGATCAAATAACATCTACTCTCATTGGATCCCATTTGTTTCTTGAGATTTGTTTCAAGTCTGCCTAGAGATAATGTCTGGATGGAAACTTAAAAGTGGTTAGATAAACTTCGAAAATTTAAGGAAGATAAAGCACTACCATTGAGGTTCCGAGCATTTCTAATACATTTTCTCCTATCATAATCGACCCGTTCTGAAGATAGGTCATATATGAAGCACATTGATGCTTTATGGGTTAGTGAAATTAAACGTCCGATTGCACCACTCCAAAATGTTCTTTATTTGCACCGAATTACAGTTGAACACTTGCCGATTACACAGAAATACGTAATGCACACAATTACAATTAACCAGTTCGTCCGTTGCAGTTCCACTGTACGCTCACAATTACGTAAACTCTTCCGATGCACGTACAGTCTTCTCGTCCGTTCACTAGCACGGCGCTTCTACGCTGCTCACCAAGCACTGAATTTTCTCCAGCCTGACGCGTTGCTTATATAACACCAGCTGGCCAATCTGGAAGGTTCCGGATTAGATGAAATATCCCGTAAGTTCGAGAAATCAAGAGGAGCGGAAAGAGACGGCACAGTAATGATTTTCCAGCCACCCCTCGTTACCGCTATAAGACAAATGAGTTGGCGTGGCGAACGCCTACCATCTCCTGCTGCTGCTGGCCAGTTCTATAGGGAGTTCCGACGTTCGGGTGACACTGCTCCCTCCTCAAAGCTGTTCGTCCCAAACAGCACCATCATAGCGTGCCAGGCGATCCAGGTGTACCACCAACATCTTTCCTCGGGGCATCTTCTGGATGCGGTAGACTACGTCATTTATCCTCTTCACCACCTGGTACGGCCCTTGCCATGGCTGCTGAAGCTTCGGGCAGCGTCCCTTGGTCCACGTAGGACAGTACAACCAGAGCAAGTCACCTTGCTGAAACCCTTGGCTGTTGGCATGCCTGTCATATCTGGTCTTTAGGCGGTCGCTCGCCTTCTGGATGTTCTGGCGAGCCATCTCGTCCATGTCGTGGAGGTAGTCCACCAGGTTCTCCACATACTCGGTCACCCGGCTGCTTCTCCTCAGGAGGGCTTCCAAAAGCCAGGTCACAAGGGAGGTGTAACTCACGGCCAAAATTTAAGCTGACTGGTGTCATTCCAGTTGTGTCGTGTGTAGACGAGCGGTAGGCCGGCAAGAACAGTGGCATCTGGACCTCCCAGTCTCACTGATGGCTGGCCACGACCTTCCTCAGGTGTTCCTCTAAGTTCTTGATGTACATTTCGAACATGCCATCCGACTGGGGATGTAGAGACGTCGAGCGGGTCTTGTTCACCACAAACCTTTGTAGCGCCTCCTTCATTAGGTTGGAATCCAAGTTGGTACCCTGGTTACTGTATAGCTCCAACGGCACCCCAAATCGACAGAACAGTTGCTCCACGAGGCAGTCTGTGATTGTCTTTGCCTCTTGGTTTGGGATGGCATACACCTCCGTCCACTTGGTGAAGTAGTCCACGACCACCATTAGATACTTGTTTCCTCGGTCGGACACTGGGAACGGTCCAGCAATGTCAACGGCGATACGTTCGAATGGCGCTCTGGCGTTGTACAGCTGCAGGCGACCCCAGCTCTTAGTCTGGGGGCCACGACTCGCCGCAAACACGTGACATTGACGGCACTATCTCCCAGCATCTGCTCGGAGTCTCAGTCAGTAGTAGCGCTGCCGTAGTTTGTCAATCGTTCGGTTCGCTCCCAGGTGTCCTCCCGAAGAACCGGCGTGCACTTCCTCCAAGACTTCCGGGACCTTACTCCGGGGAACTAGCAACTGTTCTCTCTGCGCTTTCCCATCGGCTGACTCCCATTCCCGGAATAGCATGCCCTGTCTGGTCTTCAACGAGTCCCGCTGTGCCCAGTACGACTTGTAGGTGGCGCTCCTCGGTGCGATGTACTCCCAGGTTGGTCTCGTCCCTGCCTCCACTTCCCTCAAGAGTATCCCCAAGTCTGCGTCCGCCAGCTGCTCCCTCCTCAGGCCAGCGCTATCCCAGCCGTCCGCAGGCACTGCCACAACTACTCGGACTGCTGCGGCACGCTCCTTCTCTTCCACTCTAGTGCACTGGCCGCACTTTTTTTGGACAGGGTCTTCGGGACATGGCGTCTGCGTTACCGTGCCTCTTCCCTCTACGATGTTCCGAGGTGAAGTCGTACTTCTGCAGCCTCTGGACCCAACGTGCTGTCAGGCCTTCCAGGTTCTTAAAGCGCAATAGCCAGGTTAGGGCGGAATGGTCAGTCCTCAGGTGAAATCGCTGACCGTACAGGTACTTGTGGAAGTGGTCCAAGGTCTTTACTACCGCCAGTAGCTCTCGTCGGGTGACGCAGTAGTTCTTCTCTGCCTTGGATAGCGTCTTGCTGTAGTAGGCTATCAAGCGCTCATGGCTGTCCTGGATCTGTGATAGGACACCTCCAATGCAATGCTCGCTAGCGTCGGTGTCCAGAACGAAGGCGCCACCCGGTTTTGGGAAACGCAGAATTGGAGCGCTGCACAGGGTCTCCTTTAGGTCCTGGAAAGCGTCTTCGACATCCTCCGTCCACACATAAGGCCGGTGTTCCTCTGTCAGGCAGGTGAAGGGTTTTGCGATGTTGGAGAACCCCTTTAAGAAGCGGCGGTAATAACTGCACAGCCGTAGGAAACTGCGCAACTCTTTGTTATCCTTTGGGCGAGGCCAATCTCTCTCAGCCTGTGTCCTCTCCGGGTCTTTGGACACTCCGGTTGCTGAGACAATGTGGCCCAAGTATTTCACTTCCTTGCGGAAAAGCTGGCACTTCTTCGCGTTCAGCTTCAAGCTGGTCGCCTGCAGTCTCTGTAGCACCTTACTCAGATTCTCGAGATGGTCTTCAAAAGTTTTACCGACGATGATGATGTCGTCCAGGTATAGCAGGCAGGCGTCGTAAGTCAGTCCTCTCATCACTGGCTTCATGAGGCGTTGGAAAGTAGCTGGTGCGTTGCAGAGGCCGAAGGGCTTAACCGTGAACTACCAGAGTCCTTGTCCTGTCGAGAATGCGGTCTTCTCCTCGTCTCTTGTGTCTAGAGCTAGCCCGACTTCAGGTCCAGAGTCGAGAATCACTGTGCACCAGCTAGCGTGTCCGGGGTGTCGTCAGAACGGGGTAAGGGGAAACAGTCCTTCCGGGTGACAGCGTTCAACTTTCTGTAGTCTACGCAGAAGCGCAACTCGCCGTTCTTCATGGTCACCAAATCTACAGGGGAACACCAAGGGCTGTCCGACTCTTCAATCACTCCCCTGGATCTCATGTCCTTCAGCATGTCTCGTACCGGCCCTTGCTTCGCCAGCGGAACGCGTCTGTGTGGTTGCCGAATAGGTCGGGCGTCCCCGGTGTAGATGCGGTGAAGCACTTTGTCCGTGCGGCCGTAGTCACTATCACCTTGGCTGACGACGCGCTGATACCTTCTTAGCAGTTGTCGAACTTTCTCCAGCAGTTCTGCGGTCAGGTGGTCCGCCGCCCTCTATAGTAAGCCTTCTAGCCGGGGCCCCAGGTGTTGCGTCGGCACCGGCTCCTGTGTCTCGTCGATTGCTGTAAGGCTCACCACGGGCTCGCACGTT
Source organism: Mantis religiosa (assembly GCA_030765055.1). Classification (NCBI taxonomy): domain Eukaryota; kingdom Metazoa; phylum Arthropoda; class Insecta; order Mantodea; family Mantidae; genus Mantis; species Mantis religiosa. The sequence goes on from JAUKNK010000125.1 coordinate 2,357,844, forward strand.
CCCAACTCCTTCCCGGCCTGGACGTCGGGATCGGTGTCCGTTGGATTTAGCAGTCTCGCTGGCACCTCCCACTTCTTCACTTTGGCAAGTAAAGGCTCATTTATATTATTTTCTTCTTTTTTGTGTGAGTGTCCTAAGCCAGGGTTGCTTGTACATCTTTGTTAAAATTGCCTTAGATACACAGGATGTGGTAATGTCAATACATTAGTTTTTCTTATTGTTTCATATGCTTCTGGATATGCATATGAAATGTTTGTAGCCCATATCAAAACATCTGTAGAACATTTAATCCGACTAGCACAGGCTAGCTCCAGCTGTTCTAAAGCAAACTTTATCTTACTGGACTGTATCATCATCTGTAACAATTAATAAAGTTTATTTTATATTGTTTACATAGTTACCTTTTCTGGTAAGGAAATACCTACTGCTTATACTATAATATTTTAGAGAACTCACCAGATTGTCCAGTTTACTCAATCTGTAAAATTTGAAGGTGGCAGTTCCCTCACATTGCAAGTTCCATCTAAAATTTTCCACTGGTAGGTTCATAATATTGCAAAACACTTACTTCTAGTTTATGAAATACTTTCAAACTCACATTAAGTGCACGAACATCAGTGAAGCTAGGATCTTGAATGTTTTTGAAAATAACATAGCTAATCATCTTTAATAATGACTATGAATGTGATAAAACCTTTCCTCACCACTTCGGTTATCATAACTGCTAATAACATCTTGTGCACACCAATTATTGAAATGCTCTTCACTCTCAGTAAAATGTCTTGCATATGTTCTTCAGGATTTCGTCTTTTCTGGTTGAGCCTTACTGTGTGATAGGACGGCTGATTCTTTAAAATCGTAGGGTAGGCATCATCAGCTAATTTTGTTACTTTTCGAAGGACATCATTTGCTAGAAAAATGTCTTCCTTAACCACAAAGTCTGTTCAAAATGATGAACACAAGCTACAGTTTTGTCATTTACTTCAAAAATTTTACGACGTATGTTCCTGTACCGCTTATCCCCTAAAGATTTTTCTTTACGAAATTTAAATATTGCCGTATGAGGTTCACTACCATAATTACATTTGCAGTCGGGAACAGAACAAGAATGACCCATTTCGACAATATTTCACACTACTATATATTTACATAAACTTTATATCTTAATGTTATGTTAAAAACAAACTATAAACTAACTCGTTGGTCACTAGTTGCCATTTTAATGTGAATTACATTAATTCTGCAAACACACAAAGTAAACAAACACATGCTTCACTCGGTGGATATAACCATAACATAACATACTGGGCCACGAGCGGCGTCATTTTTGCTACAGTCGATACTCTTATTATGGCCTGAGAATTGGAGTTGGTGTTGTTTTAACATATCTAAAGCATCTTGTCGTAGTTTAGAACCTGCTCCTCCCGTTCCAAGTTACGGAAATCGCAAGTGTTTCTGCTCATTCATATGACTGCGAAATTTTCGTTCCATGTATTGGAGCAGTGTTCCATAAACATGTAAGGAATCACGACAGATAGCGGTCTGTGGATTTCCAATTTCAGCTCAGTATCATCCGTATCATTTGGATGATTAATCACCTATGCTTTATGTAAGTGTTAATACGGTCGACATCTGTGTTAACAGACCAGCGCTGAAAAGTGACACAGATGTGGCTTTAAGTGGGGATTAAAAAATCTTATCCTTCCTACGTAAAATCTAGTAAATCTATTATCGTTGTCGCGTAAAATATTTAGGAAATCAATATTCAGTTCTTACATGATAAAGATGCATATCTTCGAAGTTCACTGATCCACTTTTATAAAATAAACCCATAAACCTTTGCTCAAAGCCAGAGTCTTTTGATTAAAATTCATCAGCAATTATTTTTGAAACATAACAAACCATGTTGTTAATACCAATGTACATCCCGAAACAGAATATGCACTTTTTATAAGTATAGAACACTACGTAACAGAATGTGAGGCGATTGCAATGTGGAGAAAAAGGTTTGGGAGAAAAAATGAGAGAAAGTAGAGAGGAGGATAGTAGCTATAAAAATGTTAACGGGAAAGGAGGGAAAGAAGGTAAGACGTATTGGTAAGTTCTTGCAGAAGGTAAAAGAAAAATGGGCCAGAAATGTAAAGAATGTAAGAAAGGAAATCAAGGGGAAAGAATTGGGCTAATTAAGTAACAAGGAGGTATGGAGGGTAAGAAATACCTGGCAGAAAAGAAGGTCAGGGTGTCATGTAAGCCAAGGTAGCAACAAGGTAAAGACAAATAAATGTAGCCAAAAGTTGTAAATTCTAAAATGTTGGAATATGCACAGTAAATAATTCATTCATTATACCCTAAAAGGTAATTTAGCTATGGTCAATACTTTACGAAAGAAAGTGCCATTCAGAATTCAGAATTTAATAGTTCTAAAAAGCGGTTTAATGCATATTTGAGAAAATAAACCTACAATTGTACAGAAAGAAAGTGCATTGCTTGAACACACAGGTGCTGCAATATTTAAGAAGTATATAATGCAATAGTAGTATGCAATATTTAATTTGTGGAGCACATTTTCCCTCACATATGGGCTAATACTTTACCTCTGTACTCCAAAGCGTGTAAAGCGGTGCAGAATTCACTGTACAAAGTGATAAATGCTGTACTAATTTAAAAAATGTCCATGAATTATAGACAAAGGAGAAATAACGCGCACCTTGATCTACATTAATCTAGGATAAAGTGAAAGAAACACAGGAGGCTGCTAACCAGGTTAACCAGGAACATATATCATCCTGCCATGCAACGCCAAGACCCCCACCGACACTTCTAACCGGAAAGAGACCTCAGATGTGAGATGATATGATACGATACGATAAGATAATGGAGATGAATGAAGGAACAGTAATTAACCTAGCCCGGGAAAACCCCTGAAAAACCCATGGATCAGTTAGGTGGGCCACGGGAATCGAACCCAGGTCTCCAGAATACGGGCCACGGACGAAACCACTCGGTACACCATATGAACGCAGGAACAATATAAGAGCAGCAATTACAAAACATACGCAAAAGATTTTTATGCGTGTGAATGGGAGCTGAGAATGTCTCGAAACAGGTAACAACAAAAATACTGAAAGTTTAGTACCTACTCATACTGCATGCTACTGTCACTCGTAAGTAACTTGGGACTTTAAGAACAAATAATTTCCAATGTAAGAAATAGGGCGGGAAGCACGCATAGGTGTGATCCGGGGCCCCACAATATATCGGACCCACCGTGTGCCATGTACATACACATATACATTGCATATATAAATAAATGTCAAATATTTGTTCAGGACATGACAGAACGTAAGCTTTCATGGACGGAGTCAATAACTCCAGCAGACCATGGCATAACAAACCGGAAATAACTTCCAGACGAATTTATATACCACAAATTGTATGTTTTAATGACATCCATTTTGTTATAAAACATCTTGGTATGTGTTGGTGGAATTTTCTTCGAATCCTTGTATCTTTTTGTTATAATGTTTACACACGCATACGCAGGCGCTTGCCACAAATCCGCCCACTTTTTGGACGCAGAACAACTAAATACGAATATTTATATTGAACACCTTCAAATGTTTGTAGGGAATGCTATATTCTGCCTAATTACTATAGAACAAGTAAAAATATTGGATATACTCATCAGTAAAATGAGTATTTACGGCAGCTAATGTGAATTGTGCTGAAGTATTGGATGTTTCTTACGTCCTCCAGCGTTAAGTCATATTGGACGGTGAATGGAATGGGTGAAATGATGCTCAAATGAGTCCAGGGTGCAAGGAGCATAGAGTTACCCGACATTCGTCTTGAAGAATAAGGGAAAGCCCTTATCCAGGTAATTCAGCCTGACCGAGATTAGAACTCGGGACCTCTTGAACGTGAGGCAGACATGCCACCATCTACGTTTCCGAGGCGAGCAGTATTGGATTGCTGAGTGGAATAAACGTTATAAGGGATTGGACTCACTAAGTGACCCAACCCCTCCCAAAAATTACAGTAATGGTCAATCGTGAATTTTAGCGAATGATTTACTTCTTACTTTATTTGAAGTTAATATGGGAGACATTTATGCGCAAAATACACTTTTATTCCTCATTAATGAACAAAACGGCAAAGATGTGATAAATGAAACCTTTCCATTTCTATGCATTTTTAATTTATAAACTGATAACATTTATTTTTTTACAAATTTTCTTTCCTATTTTAATATTTCTTCCATTTCCAAAAACCAAAAGTGACAGATGACCTAGTTCCGCCATCCTGTGTTTCTTTCTCCAAAGAAGTTCAATTAGTTCAGGCATTTTATCGCTAGAGTGGAGTAATGGCTATCATATCCCGAAATAGTTCTGCTGTACGTCTTTTCGGCAATCATTTGTTATTTTTCTCTTTCAAATATAGAATCTTGCTGCCAACATTTTTTTTCATAAAGAAGCATAGCTAATACATACAGTCTTTGTTAATTCACTGTATTTATTTGATGTGTTTTTACACGTTTCTGAGTGTTAAAGAATCTTTCGACCTCCGTTGATGGCATTGGCATCAGGATTACCAATTTTGTAATAAGTGCTGTTTCTTGGAAAGTTTCGCATATATCTTTAGTCTGTGCAAACAAAGATAACGGTATTGCTCCAGCGACAGCGCAGTTCTGGCCTTGAAAAACAAACCTGAAATTCGCTTTTTAATCTTAAATTCAAAGAACGCATATACTGTCAATGGCTACTTGAGATATATTTTAGGAAAATTTATTTCACACAAATGAAACTTATCAACGTGAATGGGTCTGAAAGATATTATGTGATTTAAAAACTGGAACCTGATTTCGATTCCTAAGAGACTTGTGTCACAACCTTCCAAAACTTCTTTGCTTAGATCACTTGGTTCCTTTCTTCTTTTAGTAGGTGGTTTGTACTTTTGATGATACTACTTCTCTGAAAATGCCATGAATTCCAGCTCCAACAAAATTTTCTCAATATTTTCCATATCATATTTAGCCTTGACTGCCTCTAAATTCCTAATCTACACTTAACCAAGTATAATTTCAACTTTGGACATGTTTCTATGAGAAATGTTAGCCAGAAGTGAAAGGTTGGTTCACTCAGAAGATGGCAGAAGGAAGAAGCTTAACAGATCATGGTCACCGATCGAATGATTAAATCTACTCAAAGACCACAGCAGAATAATTAAACTGATATTAATGCAACAGTAATGGCTGCTCATTTTCCCCTGACTTATTGCTGGAGTATAGGACATGGATATTGTGGGTTGTATAATTCGGACAGTAGGAGAGAATTTGAATATACATATAAGATATATAATGAACAATTTGTTATTATTTACATATAGTTGACTCAAAATTGGCGTTACTGGTGTTGCTAAGGCAGTGTACTTTTGTATTATACTTAAAGATCTTCATATAGTCGAAAACAGACTACACTTAAAACAAGGAAGCTCTAAAGAAAAGTAAAAAAATATAAACGAGAATTACAAATGTGAAGAATATTAACGACGATGGTTCTGTCAATGTAAAATATCGAATTAACTGCACTGTGATGGTAAAACAAATGACGCATGGAACTGACCAAAATGAATAACGTATTACAAAGACTACAAATGCAAAACAGAAATCAAATTACCAATTTTAATTTGTAGTGAAACATCAGAATACATACACACTATCGTTTGTTTGTTTATTTTGAAAGAAAGACAATTCTAACACATACAGAGATAACAGCGAGGTTAGGTGTGGAAAATGCTACAGAAATTGTGTAGTCAAATATGTCTTTATAGCAATGGTATAGGACAAGTATCGGAAAAGTTTGATCTCTAGATTTCTATATCTTGATTTCTAGAAAGTAGTTTGAATTTTATGTTCTTTGGAAATATATGTACTGGACACTACCAAGTAAACTTTGTCTGATAGATATGCAATGTGCACCAATAAGATTGGTTGTAAGTTATGAGAGATTGTGGTTACGTAAATTAAAACAGCATGAGTATTTTCGTAAAACCAAACTACTGTTTTATTTCTTTGGTGTAACTGATGCATGGTAACTTTTACTATGAGACTATTTCAAATTTAACTTAAAAAGCAATAGAGAATATGTGTAACATAGCCCTTTATTCTACCTTTCTTTATCCTTCGATTATGTGGTTCATTCAGATGGAAGAGAGGTTATGTTGTTAATTATTATAGGTTACCTTTGAGGTTATGATGGGCCTAAGGTGAGACTGGGACGCTTGTAGGTTTCCCCGGGGCCAATGTCATATTCCTCGGGGCCTCCAATAAGTTGATTGAAACTGTGGGGAAGATAGGAATAGCATTTTAGAGACTTTTGGATATATTCATTTATTTTGGGAAATGATATGTCTTAACGGAAGTATTCATTAGGAATGTACCATTTGAAAGTTGTTGCTACTCAAAGGTATCGGTTCAGAATAATTTGAGGTTTATAGAGGTGAGTTTCTGCAGCTGTGCCCCAGATCTGACAGGCGTAAGTGAAGGTGGGCCTTATTACTTGTTTGTATAGAAGTAACTTATTCCTCAGAGTCATAGGTGATTTTCTATTGAGTAGTGGATCACCATATTCTTGGATACTCTGGAACTAGTGGTAAGGCGCATACCAAGAAGCACTCCAAGATATTGTGCTTCTGTGCTCCATGAACCCTGGACTCATACCAAGAAGCACTCCAAGATATTGTGCTTCTGTGCTCCATGAACCCTGGACTCATTTGAGCATTATTTCATAGTCAAGTGTTTAAAACTGGTCGCCATGGATTACTTTGAATGGCGTGGCATACAGATTAAAAATAAATAAATCCAGAAGATGACCTCGAATTTCAGAAAAGTATATGAGTGGGTAAATTCACAAAAATGAGAACGAATATGTCCAAAATGCTCCACCATAAGTGAAAAATGGATATACTAAGAATTGTATGTTGTAAAATGCTTTATTTTCTTATAAAACATACTTCTGGTGTTGGTGGGTTTACTTCTTAATCTTTGTGTATTTTTGTTTTGGAGTTTTGCTTTGTACACACACATACACAGAGGTTTTCAACAAATCCTGCCATTTTGGACACAGTGGAACTAAAAGCGTATATTTATATTGAACGCTATCAAATGTGTGTGACATGCAATACTTTCCCTACTTACTGTACAACAAGTAAAATTATCGGATATACCTACAAGTAAATTGAGTATTTATGGCATCCAACGTGAATGAATGTTTTCAAGGATTGGACTCACTAAGTAGCCCAATCCCTTTTAAACATTAACGATCCCTGTCACTGAGAATATAGCATTAATATTTCACTTGCTTCTTACATTATTTAAACTTAACATTGTAGACATTAAAACCCAAAATAATTTTTGTATTTTCACTAATGAAGAAAACTACAAAGATATGATGAATGAAGTCATTCTATTTCTGTGATTTGTAATTTATAAACTAATAATATTTATTTTCTTTATATTTCCTTTCCTATTTCAATATTTCCTCTATTTCAAAAATAAAATGTCGAATAAGATATCTCCCAATGTATACTTAACGAAATTCAATTAGTTAAGGAACGTTATCGCTAGATGGCAGTAATAGAGGCCTAAATATACTCTGAAAAATTCTTTCCAGAAAGTTTTCCTGTAGTCCGTTTCAGCGTAAAATGGTTACTTTTTGTTTGGAATTTGGAATCTTGTTCAAAAATATTTTTAATCTGAACAGTGCCTAATATATTCAGCATTTGTTCATACATTGTACTTATTAGAAGCGTTTTTACACGTTTTAGAGTTTTAAAGGTTCTTTCGAACCCTGTTGATGGCATTGGCATTATGATTACCAAATTCAGAATATGTGCTGTTTCTTGGAAAGTGTAGCAAGTCTGTATAAACAAAAATAAAGGTAAACTGTTACTTGAGATGGGTTTCAGGAAAAGTTATTTCATAAAAATCAAAGTTATCGACGCCAACGGTCTGGAAGCCATTATGTGACGTAGAAATTGGAGTCTTGTTTAGATTCCCAGGAGAATTGGGAGAAAAAGTTCCAGAACTTCTTCCTTTAGATCACTTGGTTCCTTTCTTCTTTTAGCAGCAGCTTAAACTTTTGATACTACTGTGAAAATGCCATGATTGCAATTCCTGATATAATTTTCTCAGCATTTTCCATATTATATATTTAGCCTTTACTACATCTAAATTCCTACTCTGCACTTAACCAAATATTTGTCAGGACATCTTGTATCATAAGTCAGGGTATTGCTGTCAAACTAGTTTATTTCCAGTAATTCATAAATTTACTTCTTTCACAGTTTTATGGAGAACCAGCACGACATACATGAGGATGCTTAGAGGCCAATGCTTTTTGAGCAGCAGATAAATACTCTATCAAAGGGACTAGAGATGATCGGTGATCAGCACGAAGGAAACTGAGGGAGAAAATTATAAGAAATGAGGACGAAATGGAAGAAGGGAAAGATAATATAGCAGCTAGTGGAATGAATGAATGAATGCATGAATGAATGAATGAATGAATGAATGAATGAATGAATGAATCAATCAATCAATCAATCAATTAATGAATGAATGAATTAATTAATTAATTAATTGCTGGCGGGTAAAATAGGAAAACCCGGGGAGAAACCGCATATGCTGTGCTTTACCCACCAGAATTCTCATATACGCTCCAGTGTAGTCGCCATACTGAAAGGAGGACGAAAAATTCCAATACAAGTAACTAAAATGTAAAAGTAAATTAAGTAACTATATTATAAAACTACAGTTATTGGTGTCCGTAAAGCTACTTTGTGCATTCAAAATTTTGAATTCTTATTAAGAGATTTTAAAATTGTAAAATTCATATATAGTAATTTCAACAACTTCCTATTAGGAATTAAAACATTGTTAAGCCTCCAAAATCATTAATTTCTAAAGTCTCAATCGTGCACTTAGTTTCCCAATTTCCATAATTAACATTTTTCAGCTCTTCGGTATAAATTAAAATATGCACAATTTCATTATAATTTAAATTTTCACTTAGCTCCTTATGATCGCACAATCAATATTAAAACTCAAATATAGGAATACAGAACATCACACATTTGACTACTTTCTTCGGAAACCAAAAGCACCTTCTAGCTTCAAAGAATGAACACACTTCAATGGTGTTAAATCTCCTTCCGTTCACCTTACATCATTCTACACTTCACTATTTTTTGCTCTTCACTTCCATTCTCTGCCATCTTCTTTTAATCACAAACTTTCAACACGTCGTCTCTCTTTCATACCTTGCTTCTTTGTCTTTATCAGTTCTTTCTTTACTACCTCAATTTTTTACCATAGAGTAACTTGTTCTGTAACTCCTATCGTTTCCATCATCTTTACTCTTCTTCCTAAACTAATTCCTTGCAATCATCGAATTTAAGATCAGAGTGTTCATTAATGCCTTATCTTCATCTTGTTCTCAACCTGGTTATCCTTATTTCTTCTTCCTTCTTCTGTCAATTCCTATCCAATAACATTTCTTTCTCTTCTACTTTATGTGCAAAATTACTTTGAAACAATATCTTTGAGGAAAAGGGAAAACTCTGGAAATGAAATGTGTAGTTCTAACGCCCGCGCCACATAGGTAGTGACACTGATAATACTTGAGAATGAAATGGTCGAGGAAACGGGAGATCCCGGAGAAAAACCGCCTCAGCGCCGTGCTGTACACCATAAATCTCACTTTTCGGTCGCTTGAAATCGAGCCTAGGCCGCCTTTGTGGTGGAAAACTCCGGAAAAAGCTTATCCAAATAACTACACCTTACATGACTCGAACTCTGGATCTCTTGAACGTGAGGCAGACACGCTACTATCTATGGTAACGAGTTGAGTTGTTGAGTTGTGTTGTGTTGAGGGCGAACTGCAAGGTTATTAGCGTCTCAACAGGAACTATGGTGCAAAAGGCAGGGGGACCTACCAATAAAAACGATTGTAAAAATCATGGGCTAAAACAGTGAGCTAAAAAGTTAAAATCACGGTAAAAGGTGGCACAGCTTCAAGTGATCAGCTCATGGAGCATCACGGAAGCGTGGTAGACAAAGGAATGGGTTGTGCGTAGTGCCAGTGCTACCTCAGCCAATATCTAAAATCTAAATCTGCAGTGCGAAGGGTATCTGTGATAAGAACTTAAAAACCTTTTGGACAGCTTGGGAGTCATCAGCCAGTACTGCTGCAAGACGGCCAGGCAGGTTTAGGGTGGCACGAAGGTATCCTAAGGAAGCGCAGTCCAACAGCACATGATTGACCGACAAACTGTCCCCACACAACGGACAAAGTTGTGGCGGTACCCGCTTTAAAAGGTACGCGTGCGTAAAAGCGCAGTGCCCAATGCGTAGCCGTGCCAGAATCACTTCTTTGCGACGAGAAGCACGCTGGGAGGTCCTCCATGGAGTCGGAATGTCCTTCACCTCTCGCAGTTTGTTACAACGAAGATTCAACCAGTCCTCGTGCCATCGCGAAAGCACTGCTCTCCGAACAACTAGCCTGAAGTCTTCATATGTGACGTAAGCAGCTCGGTTTGGGGTGCTGTGGTTGCCGCCTTTGCCGCCAAATCCGCCTGCTCGTTTCCCGACAAGCCAACATGCCCAGGAATCCAAGCACAAACAACGCTAACGCCAGAGGTGCTTAAAGCGTGGATGTCATCCTGGACACGCTGTACAATCGGATGGTAGTTGTACAGCTCATGCAAACACTGTAGAGCACTTAGGGAATCACTCAGAATCAGGCAGTCACCCAGGTTGCGGCGGCGCACGTGATATAGGCCCGGTAGATAACAGAGCTCTGCACTGAAAATGGAAGTGCTACTAGGTGGACCGAAGGTGTACGTGGCGTTTGCACAGACAAAGGCGCTTCCAACACCTTGGGTACCCTTGGAGCCGTCAGTGTAGATTAAAATACGGTCACCGTAGCGGGATAGCTGACCGTATTTTAATCTACACTGACGGCTGCTAACGAGACGGGCTCTTTCTAATAATAGAAATGTGTGTTGAAATATCTTTCAGTATTTCAAAATCATCTTTTGCTTAGTTATATTCTAAGATTGCTTCCTATGACATTTTGCTTTTAAATCTCTCAAGTGAAATGACAGTAAAAATTGTACAAATTGCAATACACGAGGTATATCGGTATTTATACTACACACGTGGTAGCAGATCTTTCGAAAAATAAGTCATATTTTGAATTACTCTCTGGCCCAATTGGATAATGGAACCTTTCTTGAATCAGGACTCTAAATAAAAACCTTTGGTTTCTTGTGCCGATGCTGCACTACAAAGCTAATCATGCCCATTAAATTAAAAAAAAATATAAATAAAACGGTTCAAGTTTTTGCTTCCTCTACGACGTACATAGAGATCATTTTACTAGAAATACACTTTGAGATACTGTCTTATAGAAAAAGAACAAAATGTTTTCTTAGCGTGTGTTTATGTGCATAACTCAAAGCCAAAAAGTGAGTAAAATACTAAATTTTAATTAAAGTTCAGCATATTTCTGGGCCATGTCATGATTATTTCAAAATATCTCTACTTCAAACTACCTTTTCCAATGATCATTTTTGGAAAACTGATTTTCTTAAACAATGTTATAACGGTTTTGATTAAAATATGATCTACGGTTTAGATATTTTTATGACAAACGAAATGTGTATCCTCAACTATTCTAGAGGTAGCTCATGAAGACACAAAGAGGAAAAATAAAAAATAAAAAAGCACAAACTGACCTCATCCTGCTGTCTACAGATGGCACTACCTGTCATATTTTATCACAAGTAACAATTTTTATAATTATTCGTAAAGTATTTTATTAAATTGTAAATAGGTTTGTTTTATGTAGCGTGCACTTAACTATGCTTAACATGTGAAAACCAATAATTAACTGCAGTGTACTTTTAACTAACAATAAAGTAAAATATTGTTTTCTGTGAGAATTGCAAAAAAAAATGTTACCAACCAAAATTGACGAGACAAATTAATGGCGGCAAAATGAATTAATGAATTCCTGTATTTCCTTTAAGTAGAACACAACGGAGTAACCTCGAGGCCAACATGCAACACATGCGGGATGAGTGATCAGCCCAACGCCGGAAGTGAAAGTACGAGAGAGAGTTGAGGTGATAGGGAAGATGATGGAATGCTGGCGGGGGAAACCGGATTATCCGTATAAAAATTCCAAAGTCATGTAATGAATTAAAAAAATACATGTTCACTGTGGATGACTTCTGCATAACTCCTAAATCTAAGAGACAGACAACCCTAACTACACGCAAAATATAAGATCTCAAACACGCAGTTGAACTCAAATAAAGGTGCTATGCAATTAACCATTTTCGAGATATTTCTTCTTATTCATATGAATTTCAAAACTTATATTAATCTTTAATTCTTGTTTTTATGTACTGATCATTCAGATATTGTAATTTCAAAGCCATTGCATAGCGATGGCATCTTTAAGCATTTGGCCATCGCTTGGAAGTCTATTATGTTCCCCTATTCGATTTGCACATGTAAGTAAATAGCTTTTCACAAACGCCTATTTCAATTAACATGAAGTAAACGTGTGAAAAATACTTTTTAATGTTTATATAGGATTGAGTATATAGCAAATATACTTCATGAGCATGCCTTCATCATTCTCTCCTTAAAAGGATTTTCTCAGGAACTCCAATCATCTCTACTTCACCCTTTCCTTTCAGTCTTTCCCCCATTACTCACTCACTACTTTATTTTAATATTTTTATCCCTTCCTTGCAGTTTTTTCATTACTCCTTCATACCCTTGTTCCTGCTCGTCCCTTGTATATATGGTTTCCCTGCCGAACTAAATTACGACAGACGCTGTAGGATATGAAGCCCCAACGGAGACGTGGATTGGGCCGCACAGCGGCTTTGCTATTTTCGTCTCTAAGCAGAATAACCAGATAACTAGCTCCCAGGCCATTATAAGTAATTAATCTCCACTTCAAAATAACTTTGGTTCATTTGTCCACACTGGTCTGCAGAAATAGCCTGATAAGGGGACAGATAATAAGCAACACACTAACGTCTAAATTTATTTCCCTATCGCGGGGGTTAAAGCAGGAAAATCGTAGATGTGTAAACCTCAACACAACATACTCTACGCATTACAAACCTACATACACAGACATATATCCCCATTCTGTTATTCATCTTAAATCTTTCTCTAAAATAATTTTGTATCAGTCTGTGGAGGCTTAGTTACATACATGTGAAAACATATTGTATAAAATAATGAAGAATTCTTATGATAAAAATGAAACGGAAGAGCTGCATTTTCAAGCACATCTCCTCAAATGAGGAACCGAGAAAAGAAGATGACAGAAGCGGCAGAGGAAGAGATGAAAATGGTGAAAGCGAAGGAAAATTGTGTGAAGTAAATGCAAAAGGATTTGCACCAGTGATTAAATGCAGTGCATTGTTCATTCTCTGAATTTAAGATGCTCTTTGATTTCCGGAGAAAGTAGTGAAATATGATATTCTAAGTAACTAAATTTTCTCATTCATTTTATGTGTTTAAATTCATAATTTTAAGTGTTTAATGTGCATAGATAATGTAATTATAGCACAGTAATTTAAATTTAATTAATAACTAAATTGTTAATATTTCAATTTTGAAGAAAAGAATTGAATGTACTAATTATGACAATTTAGAGATATAACTCTGCAACTGCTAGTTTACATGTTGGTATTTTAAACTGTTACGTTGTTTTAATTGGTAATGATAAGTCGCTGAAAATATTAAATCAAGAATTTTGAGATTTCAAAATCTATGTATGAGAAAAGTAGAGCCAAACTGAAAAATTCAATGTTATGGCCCGGATTTGAACAGCGGATCTTCCAGTCTCCGTCTAGCTACGCTTAACCATTGAGCTACCATGGTCAACATGGTATTAAATTCTCCAACTGATTCGTGGCAATGGCACTGAATTTCTCAGTCTGACTCTACCTTTCCATACTTCGGCTAATCTGAAAGAGCAATTACGTTTTATGTATGAAATAGCTTTATGCACACTAATAGCTGTATTTGAGAATATACTTAGGAATTAGTTATTGTTTGGATTTTACTTAATGCTATTGTGAATTTCTGTCATCCACCTCTCGCTAAGGTGAGTCCAGTGGAATGTATATGAGATTTGTGGTGGACGAAGCCGAACATGGAGGAATTTTCTCCGTGTTTCCCGATTTTCTTCGCCATTCATTCCACCAGTTGCTCTATCGTGTTTCCTTTCCTCTAATTCGCCCTCTATTTCATATCATCGTCTCCCAAACTCTTGTATCACGCTTCCGGCTGATCGTCCATCGTGTCTAGCCTCTCTGATACAGAGTTTATCTACTCCTCGAGAAGCACCTAACTACAGATACCATCTTATGGGTCTTCGTGCTGTAACTCCTTTTTATGAAAAGGCTAAACTGAGACGGATGTGCCTATCATAAAGTATTTGGAAATAAATTAGGTTGGTAACAGTGCTTTCACTTAGGAAACCAGGTGTCTGGATAAAAGTGCCAAAACTTACTTATAAATATAATGTATTTGTGTATATGTACATATATATACACACAAACACACGGTGCGTTCGCTATATTGCGGGCCACGGATTACACCTATGCGTGCTTCACGCATTAATTACTGAAATGGAAATTATTCTTTCTTTGACTCCCAATTACCTACAAGTAATAGTAATATATACCATAGGTTTTAAGTTGTGTTTATCTTCTACAATGGAACATTCAGTTAACTTCCATTCACAAGCATAAACGCCTCTTACATAATTTATATAATTGTTGTTCTTCTATTATTATTAAATTTATATGATGTCAGGATTGTTCCCATAAACTTTACGTTTACAGTTTTCTGTACGTATCATCCTACATCAAAATTCTTTGTCAAATTGTGGATTTTTTATGGACACAAACAAATGCGCGAGCGTAAACTACTTTTTTCTAAACACCTTATTTTGCTTATTCATGAATCTCAAAGCTCATATTTTCGGTGAAGCTTTATTAACAAATTTTTGGGAGGAATACAACTCTTTCTCTACTTTTTCTGAGTGTACATAGAATAAATTAAAAATTTCACACAGAATGTTAATGTTAATATTACGTATATCCAAAATACAGGAAACATCTGTAAGTGTTAATACATATTGTCGAGGAAACGGGCATAAAAGTTTCGGCGCAAATAGATAGTGTTTCACGGTAATAAAGAGCTTGTATAAGCAGCTAAAGACAGCGTGAGACAAAGATGTGCCGAAACAAACTGAGATAAATGGAAATTTCTGTTGACGTCTTGGTTGATAGAGATTATTCCATTTCTTTATTGTTCCGGAAATATCTAGAATTTATCAATGAGGTATTTAAGAAGTCGACGACTCGCTCAGAGTCAGTTGCGGGAGTCGAAGCAGAAAACACCTGCAGAGTGTTGTAACGAGTGCTGATGTAATCAGAACGTTTGTTATTGTCATCGATCTTGGTAGACTGTGTGTATGTGATGTAATGTTCTTACGTGAGAATTGAACAGTGTATTTCTACGTAAATAAAGTACATTTGAAATATCTGCAACTCGGACTTTTAATTCTACGAACCCACAAAGTCACAATATGCAGAAAAATGAATTTACAATTTGTTCACACATGTACACAATTTAATCCAGAAGGAAGAGGGATTTTGATTATTTACAGAAAATTTGATACACTTTATTCATCTTAATATCATTCATATTAACTACACCATTTTACATACTTTTTAGGAGATATAGCAGGTGGACCACGCAAGCCGCCCTTCGTTGAAGTTAGTTATTCCCGGATAACACGGACGCCAAAGGTTTGCCTAAGCATGTGAGTAAAGATGGCGCTAAACCAACAGAGATTAGACCTTGCTAAATGCTAAATGTAGGACCAAAGCTTGAAAACAAACAGCTAACTAATATAACTGGTCCCTTAGCTAGTAGCTACAGCACTCACTGCGATGAGGTACCGGTTCGATATCTGGGCTCGGAAAGATTTTGTATAGGAGAATGATTGTGCGTTTGCACGTGATGTGGTCTTAACCAGTAGGGATTTTCAGGAGCCCAGTCATATAGATTATGCCTATTTACAGTGGAGTCATTGGCGAAATAGCATTCATCTCCCCCACAAAATCTCCCTGATAAAATCCGAATTTACGTCAATTTTATTTAAGATACGTCTGCAGAACGATACCCGATTTTGAAATTGTATCCATATAGCTGTTAGGGTAGGTACAGCTTAAAGGGATGCCATTTTATTTCCTTCAGAATCCTTGGTACCGAAGACCTCGATACCTGCAGGTCTGCTGCAGCTCTTCTTTGTCCTAATTACGATGAAAACTAGGCATTTATTACTGTATGGAAACTAATGGTAAGATAAAATGGGTAGCGCAAAGCTCCACGTTGACGCTACAGTTTGGAACGAATAATATGGGTAGCTCAGGGTTGAGCAATGAAGTTTCTCTCAGGGTATGCGTGGATATGTATGAGTAAGGATGGTTTTAATGACACTGGAATGCCCGTTTCAAAGTGGTTTAGTGACTGCTTCTTTTCATCATTACATCAAACTTGAAGTTGCCGAACAAGAGTTACCAGTATCACTGTTTAGAGTTACTGAATGTGGAATGCTTATTACTCGATAATACTTAATTCGTTACGTATAAACAGACAAATCTTCTCTCTTCACTTCTGCTCTGCCTTCGACCAAGACAGAACCAGAGAGAACCAACTGAATCAGCCGCCAGCCGCGGACCGTCTCCCCTTGCGTGGGTGTGTAACTTTCACTTCTGGAAGCCCTCTTTTCACTAAAAGATTCCCTTTGTGATTATTTTGTCCATTGTGATTATTAGTCTCGGTCATGCCATTATTAAGGATCCGAAGAATACCCTTTTCAAACAAAGTCAAGTGCTATCCCTTAGAATTCTGATTCTCCCGTGTCTTTTGTTAAACAACTCAAACAACTGTACCTGTTCGTGTCGTAACAAATATACAATACTGTGACTTTGTGGGTTCGTGAAATGAAAAGTCCAATTTCACCACTCAAAAATGTTCTTTATTTCCACCGGCTTACAGTTAAACTCTTGCCAATTACACAGAATTACGTAATGCACACAATTACGATTCACCAGTTCGTCCGTTACAATTTCACTTGCAATCGTAATTACGTACAATCTTCCGATGCTCTCACACAGTCTTCTCGTCGTACACTAGCACTGCATTCTTACACCAAGAACTGTGACTGACTGTCTTGCCCGACGTGCTGCTTATATAGGGCCAGCGGGTCGATCGGAAGGTTCTAGATTAGAGGAAATATCCTGTAAGTTCGAGAACACAGGTGGAACAGAAAGAGACGGCGCCGTGATGTTTTTTGTCGCAGCCATCCCTTCTTAACGCTATAAGACAAACGAGGGGGCGGGGCAAACACCGACCCGTCTGCTGCTTGCCCAGTCTACAGGGTGTTCCGACGCTTGGGTGACACTGCTCCCTCCTAAAAGCTGGTCGTCCCGAACAGCACCATCGTAGCGTGCCAGGCGGTCCAGGTGTACCACCAGCATCTGCTCGGAGTCTCAGCTAGAACTAGCGCTGCCGAAGTTTGTCTGGGTTCGCTCCCAGGTGTTCTCCTGAAGTGCCAGCGTGCATTTCTTCCAAGACTTCCGGTACCTTACTCCGGGGAAGTACCAACTGTTCTCTCTACGTCTTCCCATCGGGTGATTCCCATACCCGGAACAGCGCGCCATCTCTGGTCTTCAACGATTCCCATTGGGCCCAGTACGACTTGTAGGTGGCGCCCCTTGGTGCGATGTCCTCCCAGGTTGGTCTTGTCCCTGCCTCCACTTCCCTCAAGAGTGGCCCCAAGTCTGCGTCCGCCAGCTGCTCCCTCCTCAGGCCTGCGCTATCCCAGCCTTCAGCAGGCACTGCCACAACTACTCGGACTGCTGCGGCACGCTCCTTCTCTTCCACTCTTGTGCACTGGCCGCACTCTTCTGGACAGGGTCTTTGGAACATGGCGTCAGCGTTACCGTGGCTCTTCCCTCTACGATGTTCCGAGGTGAAGTCGTACTCCTGCAGCCTCTGGACCCAACGTGCTGTCTGGCCTTCCAGGTTCTTTAAGCTCAATAGCCAGGTTAGGGCGGAATGGTCAGTTCTCAGGTGGAATGGCTGACCGTACAGGTACTTGTGGAAGTGCTCCAATGTCTTTACTACCGCCAGTAACTCCAGTCGGGTGACGCAATAGTTCTTCTCTGCCTTGGATAGCGTCTTGCTGTAATAGGCTATCACCCGCTCATGGCCGACATGGATCTGCGATAGGACACCTCCAATGCAATGGTCGCTAGCGTCGGTGTCCACAATGAAGGCGCCACCTGGTTGTGGGAGACCCTAAATTGGAGCACTGCACAGGGTTTCCTTCAGGTGCTGGAAAGCGTCTTCGGCGTCTTCCGTCCACACATAAGTTCGGTGTTCCTCTGTCAGGCGGATGAGGGGTTTGGCGATGTTGTCGGCCTTTTCCTCTAAATCATGAAGGCGGTCGTCTACTTGACCCATTCGCTTGCCCAGATTCGTGACGTCATCCCTCACGCCGGCCAATCGTTCCTCAAATTTGGCGGCGAGAGCCTCGTTCGCCACCTTCATTTCCGTGGCCAGACGGTCGTTCGCTGCTCTCATTTCTGTGGTTAACTCGCCCTTCATCTCTTCCATCTTCTCGGTGATGTTTCGTTGGCCGTCTTCATTTGTTTCAGTTCCGCGGCCAGGCTGTCATTTGTAGTCTCCAGCTTCGCGGCCAGGCTGTTATTTGCCGCTTCCGTTTTTGTTGTTAATTCGGCCTTCATTTCTTCCATCTTCTCGGTGATGTTGCCGTTGGCCGTCTTCATTTCTGTCAGTTCCGCCTTCATTTCCATCATCTTCTCCAAAATCTTTTCCAATGCCGCGTCCATGGCTGTAATGTTCGGTGCTGTTGTCTTCCCGCTTCCTGACACCAGTGTGACTTTGTGGGTTCGTGAAATGAAAAGTCCAATTTCAGCACTCAAAAATGTTCTTTATTTCCACCGGCTTACAGTTAAACTCTTGCCAATTACACAGAATTACGTAATGCACACAATTACGATTCACCAGTTCGGCCGTTACAATTTCACTTGCACTCGTAATTACGTACAATCTTCCGATGCTCTTCACACAGTCTTCTCGTCGTACACTAGCACTGCATTCTTACACCAAGAACTGTGACTGCTGTCTTGCCCGACGTGCTGCTTATATAGGGCCAGCGGGCCGATCAGAAGGTTCTAGATTAGAGGAAATATCCTGTAAGTTCGAGAACACAGGTGGAACAGAAAGAGACAGCGCCGTGATGTTTTTTGTCCCAGCCATCCCTTCTTAACGCTATAAGACAAACGAGGGGGCGGGGCGAACCCCGACCCGTCTGCTGCTTGCCCAGTCTACAGGGTGTTCCGACGCTCGGGTGACAATACTCCTTTGAAGTCCATTACGATTCTTTACTCATTGCAATTCATAATTCGGTATCACTAATAACTTTCATTATATTAATAATAACGATAATAGGTACGTGCCTATAATAATGCAAACTAAAATGAAATAGCATGATCACATAATTGTTTATACTACATTTTACGCACTCCTAATTTCAATGTAAGCTATGATTACCTTGCATGAGATTTGCTCCAAAAGAGTCAATAACGTTCCGGGAAACATCGATGGGTCACAGATTGGTCTTTACACGACACGCTGTATCTGAAAAGATCCCTCGGTTCTTAAACGCATCTGTGTACGCTTAAAACATGTGCAGGCAAACGTCTGATTGGAAAACATTGTATACAGCCTTCAGGTCTAGCTACATTAAGACGTGTCTCTCCATAGATCATTTATATCTGTGTACTCTTCTTTAGAGTACATTGCAGCTGCTGCCTGTTTGACTGTAAGACCTGACTCGAACTACGAACAGACGGCCCTGCGACTTTATCAGAGCAAAACCAGGAGAAAACGCACGCAGGTAGCAGCACCGCTCAGTGAAGGTTCGCTTCTACATACACTTCCCCTTTGAACAGCAGTGAGAGACAAGGCAACCGTTCTTGCACTAACGTATATGGGAAGCATAAATCTAGAGGATGGCTTGCGTGGGCCACCTGGTATAGCTGAAATTAATTTTTAGTTTTTTAAATTAAACCAATTATTTTTATAATATTTAGATAAAGTATTGCATTCTATAAAACATTTCGATACTATTATTCACCGATAAACACGTTTTGAGGTTCCCATAATCCAAAAACAAAAAGAAGCATTTTTGGAAACAACCCCTTGTGGTAAGAAACATAAAGGGGAAGTAGAAAAATATATGTAACTGAAAAACGGAAAGCTTATTAAATACTTAATTTGCTTATATTGGTATTCCTTTTTCTGAATTATTTTTTAAAGAGCGTGTTACTGTGCTATAATTTAAACAAGCATAAACGTGCATAAACATGAGAACAGCGATATTGCAGTTGCGTGAAGTATAAGTATTTAAAAACTCAAACCAAAAAGTAACAGCAGTATTTTTTTCAATTTATGTCCTCCAACGTTAAGTCATATCGGACGATGAATGAAATGGGTAAAATGATGCTCAAATGAGTCCGGGGTCCATGGAGCTTAGAGTTACCCGACATTTTCTTTCAGGATAAGAGAAAACCCCGTTAAAAACCTTATCTAGGTAACACCCTGGCCGAGATTCGAAGTCGGGACCTCTTGAACGTGAGGCAGACATGCTACCATCTACACTACCGAGGCGGGCAGAAGTTTGATTTAACTAAACTTTGTGCTTTAACGAGATTTTTATCTTGCGTAGTAGAATAGGATAGAATTTACGGAGGAGATGTGACATATCGACCAGACTGCTCTCTTGTACCTTTGCCCCAAGTGGGACATTCCCGGAAGGAAGGATGAGCTGAGAGGAGACAGAGGGTGGGCCACCCGAAGCAGTCACGATAGTGTAAAGGGTGAGGTCCTTACACTTTACCATTTCGAAATCTCCCGCCGGTCCGACAACCGGCATCCCTTCTACCGCGGCCCGAAACAGTCCACAAGGCCGGCTCGGAGACCAGAAGCCGCCTGTAGAGCTGGGAATACTCCAGGCAGGCAGGCTCAACCAACATCCCTCCTGCCGCGTTCCTGAAACGCCTACTAGTTCAGATTGGAGACTGGAGGCTGTCCTGCCCGAGAAGAAAACGTTTCCCCAGAGCACATCATCCTGCCATGCGCCACCGAGACTCCCACCGACACTTCTAACTTGAAAGAGACCACCATATGAGAGACGATGTGAAATAATAACGGAGATGAAATGGAGGGATAGGGAATTCGGGGGATGTAATTAAATTATCCATCATTCGCCTAGCAACTCATGATAAACCGTCGAAAAAACCATTGATCAGGTAGTTCGGTCACGGTAATCAATCCGGGCCTCCCAAAAGCGGGCCACAGACGCAACTGGCCACCCCGCTCGATTTGCATAGTAAAATTTTGTCTATCCCTTGCAATTTACCAATTATTCGTCTAGTCATTCAAAATATAGATACTTCTCAGGCTCTTTCCAAAATATATCAGATTTTTGTATTATTTATCAGACAAATGTCTGACATATATTGGACTTAAATACAAATCATCAGCTCTATTTTTGATACATTTAAAAACTACACATTTTTAAGTAAAGGTTAATTTACAGTGAAGGAATTTTCTTGGAAAACCACCTATCAGATCCTTAGAAGTTGTTGAACTTAAAAGTCAAATGTGGTACTTAATGGTGTTTACGTTCACGACGATATTCCCCTACACGTACACAGGCACACATATGTCTTTCTATAAACATGTTTTCTGGATCAACGACCTCAAAACATGAATTTCTGGTGAAATTTGTTTATCCCATTTTTGAGTAGAGGAGAACACCTCTGCCTACCAGAGGCGTGATGGAGACCTCGAAACAGGTAGAGAAATTATCCACACTGTTCGTGGCCTCGAGCAGTATTTTATAACTTGTGTATAGGAAATAACTTCACTGTATGCCAGGTACGTGATAATCTGAGGTACTTGCAGACTGGGTAAGTAGCCTAAGGGTAAAATGAAGAACTCCAAGCATAGTCAAAGTTAGTATCACTGAAAAGTCAGGCGGCTGCTCAACTACAGAAATACGTAACCTGAGTACCACCAAGCATTTCTCAGGCTGTTACAAAATAATTATATTACACGCATTACAAAGGAATAACGTGCTGGCCCGCTTTTTTAATATTTGGCAATCCTTCAGCTGCTGTGTTACCCTTATACCTACAACGAAGTGTGTATTGGATTGGATTACGCTACGGAGGGGACTTAGCTCAGAGTTCCAATTGATGGTATATTGTGATGATCTATTCTAAATGATAGTCTATCCTAAGTGAGGCATCCCCGGGAGGAAGGATGAGGTGAAAGGAGACAGACGATGGACGTCTCAAGGAGCCAAAACAAGCAGAGGGCAGGCTCACTACATTGTACCTGTTGTTAACTCCCCTGCAGGCCAGTACAACCGGCAGCTCATACGATTGCGGTGCGGAAACGGCCCCCACCAGGCCAAGGTAAGACACTGGAGACTGTCTATCAGAGGAAGTGTTGCTCAGACCATATCGTCTTGCCATACATCGCAGAGACACCCGCCGAAACTTCTATACTGAAAGAGACGAACAGATAAGACATGGTCATGGAGCTGAAATGGAGGGACAGGAAATTCGGGGATGTAATTAACCTACCCAGCATTCGCCAAGTGACTCGGAAAAACCCTCGAAAAAACCCATGTGTCAGAATCGAACCCGAATCATGGAATCGAACCCAAACCTCACGAATGCGAGCCACAAACGAAAACGCCTGAGCCATCCCGCTCGGTAAGTGTATTACTGCAAACGTTTAACTCGATCAGCATTGTGACAAAAACACATAAGACGAGACGAGACGAAGTTCGCCTCAAACACCTTTGTTCGTCACTAAATTCACAGAACTGCACGCCGACTCGAATATTCTCTCGTGAACTGCTTCACTGCTACCGAGTCCTCACCTCTGCACTTCTCACACAACTCAACTGATCGACTGACTCGTGAACTGCTTCACTGCACGGACTTCTGACCACGGAGGCGCACTCGAAACTCAAAACACACAAATTCTAAGAACACTACTGGTCACTTGACTTCGCATCGGCTCTTATATAGACTTGCCGGGCGCGGAAGATGACTCCACTAATCCAATGTTCTCTAATTACATTCTGAGAGAATCTCGAAGACTGTGCCATAATAATATAGCTCATTCCGTGACGTGTTCTTGACGACAGCTAGTGGCAATCTCCCCTGAAGGCTACACTATTCTTGCCCCTCCCACAATAGACAACAAAGGCGGAGCAATTCTCCTACTCACACTCAACCTCTTTGAAGGCCAGCGCACAGTCAATGCAACAATATGAAGTAAATAGAGAATACGTCCATTGCCCACTGATAGCTCTTATGTAATTTTGTGCACCGAAATATTCTCTTCAGCCCAAATCAATATATTTAACTTATTTGTAGCAACAGGATTTCACATTTTAAACGCTACTATTGGAACTTAGGTACAATGAATGAAGGAAACGGGTATAATGGTGCAGGAAAGAACTCAAGGGTGCTTAAAGGTGCTTCTTGGGATTGAAATGGTTGGAATTTAGAAACCAGACTGCAGTATATTTAAGGTTACCCACTATATGGGACACTGCCAGCTATTACAGATTAAAGCACTTTCCTATTATGTGTTTCACATGGGAAGGTGTTTGTCTTTGAGCGCTACTAGGCGAGAAAGCAATCGGAGTCCTGCTGTGTTGTCGTATTGCATTCCCGCTAAGTGGTGTGTGCGGAGCGCCAACCTAATCAATTTTTATGAAATACTATTCGCGCTAAGACAAAAATTCAGATTTTGCCAAAACTGATCCATGTGGAAGGTAGAGAGTAATGTATCTAAGATAACCATGAAAACTCCATATTTTTAGCTCAAAAAGTTTTTCTAATACAAATAAATAAACCGCTATTACCTGTATTATAACAATAAATCGCGACGTAAGCACTGTCATTATTGGTTGGCATGTATGCGTGTACGTATATTTGTAATTACTCAGAACTGAAACGTAAATATTTTACATGACGTGATAAAAGAATTACTTTGAATAAGCCAATTTGAAAGAGAGGAAACAATAAATTTCCTGCTGCCCTGGCAGAACGTGTCTGGTCACATTATATCTTTGTTTATGAATGGTTCGTAATCTCTATTTACTCTAAAGAGTACAAAGTGGTTGGGGTGTATGTATGTATGTATATATACCTTTCATTACTCAGAACTGAAATTTGAACTACTGCATGACGTGATGAAATAATTACTGTGAATAGGTCAAGGTGTTAAATTCGAGAAAGAGAAAACACTTCATTTCCTGTTAGCCTGTGGAATGCTGAATGCCTATGTTTATGAATGAATGCTGTATAAGAAGTGTTTATTTACTGTGGAGATTTCAGATCAATATTATTCAGTTGTTCTTTATACAACAGTAGAGTAAGAGTTAAATAGTGCAATGGCATCCTGCGGTGAAATTAGTGTCGAGTCAAAAAGGCAATTATTGCAAAGTCGGGCTGGAAGTATTGTTTTTAAGGTCTACACGTTCTTCAAAAAATTGGGCAATGAGGAATATAGAAATCAGCTCGATTTCAAAAATGCTCAACGGCTTACTGCTGAAGCGTGTGGTGTAGGCAAAACAAGTGTGTCCCGCATTTGGATTAGAAAAGCAGGTAATTCATAAACTATAATTATAGTTATAGTATTTAAAATATATATAATTTGCGAAAATGCTTTTTCTAATTTTGATTTTGGCAGCTGCATCATTGTTGTAAAATATAATATTATATATAGTTTGTAAAATATAATTCGCTTACCCTTACATCTAGCGCCAAGCAGACCTACATGTTGCATGAGTGTGCGAGAGAGAGGGAAACATAAAAGGAGTGGGGTAACAAGCTGGCAACGCTGAGTGTGATACGGCATCTGATTAGCTGGACTCCAGAACCCTTCCCATTTGAAACACATAATAGCACAAATATTACTTGAAGATGCACAGAATTAAACAACCAGAATTCTCTTGATGACGCTAGAGCTTTGTAACGATTATTTAATATTTGTTCATATATTTGGGAATTTGTTCTGGATTGTTTTAAAAAATGTGATTTGTATAAAATAGAATGTAAAACTGGGTAGGCCACAGAATGATATAATTTGTGTAATAGTGTTCCTATTGGGTATTATAATAATGTGATTACGTAATGTAGTGCCGTGGCCCAATAGGATAAAAGTATTTTAAATGTTATAGAAACGTTGTGTGCAAAGATTCGAGAATATGTAGATAATTTGGCGTCACTCTGTATTAGATCATCATCGTGTAAAGACGTGTTATCTGTGGTGCTTATCTGCAAGTCTGCAGAAACAAAGTGAAGTGATGCAGTGTTAATCATTTTATGAAATGACATAGTTCTACAAAGTTCAGCATTGTGATAAGATATATAAATGGTTTATGCGGTATAAATTCCAAGATTTTTAATAAAGAGGAAAGTTATTATTTTCAAACATAACAGCATAAAGATTGTTCTCACTCCGATACTACGGTCAGAGATAAGACTTACTGATCCAGAGGGCCGAGGCATCTACAATAATTCTTCAAGACCGACACAAAAGGTGAGAGTAAATTAATTATCCATCCCACACGAATTTTGCACAAATTATTTCGTTGCACCGTGTTACATTGCTACTGTATGCAGTAAACTTGTGCAGTAACAGTATTTCAAAGCCTTTCCACGAACCAAGCTATCTTTGAAATTAAACAGTTTAGAAATGCTTCCTTCGGCTGCTAATACTGCATCAAATTTCATTTACAACTAAGTTAGAACTTAAAGCGGCATTCAAAACCAGTAATGTGTAACGGCTAGCTGTTTCATAACAACATTGTTGTTACAATGTCAAATGTAAAATTCTACAAGGAAAACTGATAAAGTGAGTATAGAGCTGTATAATTATTAGAACTGAAATTCAACATTAATATAAAAAATGTGCAAGGCATGACGCGTGCAGAAGTGAAGCTACTTTTAAATTATAGCATTATTGCAGCTTCTCAAGGTAGCCCGCCTCGGTAGCGTGGTGGTAGCATGTCTGCCTCACGTTCAAGAGGTCCGAGTTCGAATCTCGGTCAGGGTGAGTTACTTGGATAAGGTTTTTCCGGGGTTTTCCCTTATCCTGAAAGACAAATGTCGGGTAACTCCAAGCTCTATGGACCTTGGGCTCATTTGAGCATCATTTCATCCATTCCATTCATCGTCCGATATAACTTAACGTTTTCTTAAGGAGAATTCAAAGTATAAAACCTACAATGGCAATTTTTTTATTGTAATTTACGTCCTTCAACGTTAAGTCACACCGGACGACGAATGAAATGGGTGAAATAAAACTCAAATGAGTCCGGGGTCCATAGAGCATAGAGCTATCTGAAATTCGTCTTTCAGGATAAGGGAAAACCACAGAAAAAACCTTATCCAGTCAACTCACCCTAACCGAGATTCAAACTCGGAACCTCCTGAACGTGAGGCACACACGCTAACATCTACGCTACCGAGGCGGGCGGCAAACTTATTGTGGCATTACACGACCAAAGTAAATGAATTGTGGTTGTTCGAATTTAATTACCTGTAACACTATTGAACATTATTCATGTCACTGGCACACAAATCTGGCTAATCGAAAGCGGACTTAATCAGTAATAATTACTTGAGCTATAGCAAGATTCCAGAAAGAAAGAAAGAAAGAAAGAAACCGAGACCGTAATCATACCCAATGTGACACAAATTGAGATTATCCACAATATACCAGTCCCCACATACCACGAAACATAGAGCAAAGAAACAAGGCAGGCTGACTTGAACATACCCTCATAGTCTGGTCTTTGTTAAAATAAAAAGTGAATTCATATATTAAATAGTCCCTACTACTAAAATATTTATTGCTACCTAAACCAGAAAACAAACACGCAACAACAAACCCGCAATGCCGAACAATTTTCTAAAGAAAACACAGAAGACAAAATGAAATAAATAAATAAAAAAGAATAAAATGCCAGAAAGAAGACGGAACTACCTAAAGTCACCCAACCCCATAGTGCTCTTCATTCCTCCAAAATTGAGACTATATGTCACCGTTCATATCTCCTGGAAACTGTCATGTGATAGAGCCACACAGGCACTTCCCGGCCCAACCCATTAAAAGCCACGAATTTAAGCGGCCGGCAAAACCAACACCGAAACACTCACAAACACAAGAAAAAGAAAAACACAAGAAAAAGAAAAACACAACACTGAAATCACTAATATCTCTTCTGGAAACAACTACTGCCAAACGTCTGATGAAAATGTCGAATAAGTGCATTACAAAGAGAAGAGAAAGAAAGAATCATGCCCAACAGATACCACCAACACTCCACTGTCGACAAGCGTAACCCACGTAAGGACGACCACACACACCGTCCTGCACAGAGAACGGCATTTACAATACGCAAGCATCTGCGCCATTTCACCAGCACCACCATACCCCAGGAACCGGAAAGCACACCTGAAAGATATGGAAATGGAACGAAGCCAAAGTATGGAAATGAAATCGCGGTATGGTTGTAAGCAATAAAGTATTAAGGTAAGTGATAAGCGAAAACCACGAAGACCCCAAATCGATCGAAACCGCGTCCTACGGAATTCGAGTTACACACGCTACCACGGCATTCTTTGCTCGGCACAGGAGAGGTATATAAGTATAGCTAAGTCATTTATATCAGAAAAATATGCTGTTTACAGAAAAAAAAAGCGATTCAAAGCAAATATGTAGAAAAAAAGCCTCCCGAAGAAGAAATGTCATAGTTTTTGTGTTGGGAAACCTCTGTACTTAAGAATAGTATCAACTGGTGGAAAAACAACTTCCTCCTAAGAGAGAGTGTATAGGACTTTGAATTTCTGTTTGTAAAGTGGTTCAGAATTCAAAATAAAGTATGGTGAATGCATCACGACTTTTTAAAAACATATCTGAAATGAAGTTATTACTTCCAATTGATGAAATACATATCAAAGATAAAAATGCAAACAAATTAAAACCTATTTGATGGATAGAGTGAACATGAAAAATTCAATGCCATGGTCGGGATTTGAATTTTTCATGTTCACTTTATCCATCAAATTCTTAGCCTATATACGGCTAGTGTGGAGAAATGATTAATTTCCATCAATTAACTATAATAATAAGAGTCAATTGATGAAGCCTGGGACTCTAGTACTTACGATAGTAAGTCGCCACAAACGGTGTATCTCGGATGCGAGAGCCCCTAGTGGTTTACCGGGGAAATATACGAGTCAACTGGAGAATTTAATGTCAGGACGGCACGTTGGCCATGGTAGCTCAAAGGTTAAGAGCGACTGGACGGAAATCAGGAGATCCGTGGTTCAAATCCCGACCATGGCATTGAATTTTTCATGTTCACTCCATCCATCAAATTCTTAGCCTATATACGGCTAGTGTGGAGAAATGATTAATTTCCCTCAATTAACTAAAATTAAAACCTAATATTATTTTGGGTAATTTGTCATTAAAACTCCGCTTGAATGAAGATAGGTATGGGATTAATTCTGAATATCGATTAAAGCTCCTCAACTTAATACAAAACTTACCCTTTCAGCTGTCTGAGTCTTATTAGTTTATATATGATATTAATTCGGACATCCCTAAGTGTGTGCCTCACGTTCAAGAGATCCCGAGTTTGAATCTCGGTCAGGGTGAGCCATTTGGATAGGGTCTTTTCCGCGGTTTTCCCTTATCGTGATAGATGAATGTTGGGAAACTCTAAGCTCCATGGACCCCAGACTCATATGAGCATCACTTCACCCATTTCATTCATCGTACGATATGACTTAACGCTGGAGGACGTAAATTACAAAAAAAAAAAAAAAAAACCCTAGGTGGCAGTCAACACAAATGATTTCTTAGGGTCACATAGAGTTGTACAGAGTTTTAACATTCATTTCCAATATGATCCAAATTCGTTTCCACACACTGAGTGATGTGTCTTATTAACAACATCGTAAACTCTACTGTCAGTAACAGAAACACAATGCAAAAGAATGACTTCTCTAGATCTACAGAAGCACAAAGAAACTGTTGATATTTCCCAGCATCATTAAGCGTTACAAAAAAACATAAACCAAACGCTTAAAAGATGCTCGTTTGTTGAGCGCCCGATGCCACTTTGTATATCAAATGTTACCCGGCAGAGTACTCCACAGTTTGCCAGCTTTTCCATAGCTAATGGCATTTCTTCATTTCAGGATTTCCTGCTCTTTTTGCTTCCACTTCTGTCCGTACACAAATTTCGCCCATCTATCATCCTTAAAATACGTCCGGGTCATTTTAAAGTACCCCACCCTTTGCCCTCATTTTCTTCCTGCAATACAGAACAAATCAATTTCCACAGCTCTTAATCTTCGCGTCTGCTATTCAGCAATTCTCGATAAATTTGTTGCTTTTCGTGTAAGCTTTTTCATCCCTAAAAGCCATTAAAATCACTTTACATGTTCTTTTTCAAGTTAAACAAACCTTATGCAAATAAAATAAACACGAATTGGAAAGAACCTGAAGTGCAGGTTTTAGCAATAATAGATGTTTATAAGCTGCCCAACTTATGTTTTGTTTGTTTATCTTGTTTCAATAAAGTTCCAGTATGTCAGTATTAATGACTAGCATATATATATATATATATATATATATATATATATATTGTGACTTTGTGGGTTCGTGAAATGAAAAGTCCAATTACACCACTCAAAAATGTTCTTTATTTCCACCGACTTACAGTTTAACACTTGCTAATTACGCAAAATTGCGTACTGCACACAATTACAATTTACCAGTTCGTCCGTTACAACTTCACTTGTACTCGCGATTACATAAACTCCGATACACATACACAGTTCGTACAGTCTTCCGTTGCACAATCTTTTCGTTCATTAACACGTCACTGACTAACTCTTACACCAAGAACTGCGACTGTCTCCTCGCTCACACTCACTAACCAACTGATTGACCAACTCAACAACTGACTCACTAACTCCGTCTGTCTGTAACCCTCTTTCTATCGGAATATCCCGCCTTCTGGTGTTTACCGGATTGTTCTAGTAACAGAAAGATCGAGAAACAGGTGTAGAGAAAACAGGCGACACAGTCATGTTTTTTCCCTGACCACAGCCTGTCACCACTACAAGACAAACGAGGAGGAGGTGTGGCTAACCGAACCTCCCCTGCCCTTCCGCTGCCAGCTGCCTTCACAGGGTGTTCCAGCGCTCCCGTTACAATATATATATATATATATATATATATATATATATATATATATATAGTAGTACTTAACTTTCGCTCCAAGTCGGGTAAGGTGGTACCAATGTCCAAATAGTGAATTTTCACTTTATTCGGTTCATCTTCCGCAGCACCCTTGTAGTTCTGAGGCTGCTTTGTTGCTATGAACTACGAAACCTTTCACATTCAAAAGAAATCAGAGTCTTTCTCTCCTTACTCTTGTAAAACAATTCCTGAAAACGGTTATTCCTCTACCTAATTCATGTTGAGATAAACATTTGTAAAAATAACATTCTTATTTATTTCCTTGTAGAAGCATATGGGAACAGGCCTAAATAAGATTAAGCGAAAATCAAATCTTTTAAGATGGCTTTAATATCCCTCTCCCCCTCTCCCCCTCTCGCACCCACTCTACCTCTCCCCTTTTCCCCTCTCCTCTCTACCTCTCTCCCTCTCTCGAGTTACTAGACATTCATCTTTCAGGATAACGGAAAACCCCGGTAAAAAACTTTATCCAGATAACTTACCCTAAGCGCGAACTTGGGACCTCTTGAACGTGTGGCAGACATACTACTACCTACGCTACAGAGACGGGCTCCTGTTCTCTTTGTATAATGCGTAAGAAAAAGAGAAATAGTGTCCTCCCATTTGGGAAAAACATAATTGACTTCAGGGACTATTTTCAAACATTTCAATATACAGATTTAATTTTTCATGAAAATACTTTAAATACAACGAAAATTGTTAGAGTCGTTTATGAGAAACTCATATTTTTCGAAAAAGACTCCATGTAAATGGTTGTTTGAAATGTGCAGATTTTCTTGAAAGTCTCCATGTCACATCCTTGGAAATTGCTGTACTTAAATACTGGTAGAGAAAGTAACAAGAATGCATACTCTGTCTGAGCAAAAGTCTACCCGGAGCTGGAGGTAGATGCGTATCAACCACAAAGGGGATGACTAGGGCCGACAGCGATCTAGCACAACGCAGCCTGGGTTTCATCCAGACATACACAATATTCCTTGTGTATTGGGAGGCATTGCCCTGTCGAGACCAACACAATCCTAACAGTTTCGCTATGGGAGAGGCTCTAATGTGTAGCCCGACGTTCTAAGGATATTAGAAATACCACGAATTTTAGGGTAGGCAGCACGCGTACCACGGCCAATAAAGGAGTAAGACATATAGGCGAGATAACACCGCGGTAATGTGCATTCGTGAGGTCTCGGAATCGATGTCCTTTGGACCGGCGACTTTAATCTGGTTGGTAGAGGAATGGATGAGTTGATTACATAATCCTACGAGTTTTTCTATCCCACATTCTCTTATTACGTTTCAGGGTCCAAGAATCAAGGGAATAGAAAACAGACGAGGCGCACAATGGTGGAGTTCAGGAACTGGCTGTTGGCCGGAGGTAGGGCAGAGGTAGGTTGTAGGAATTTCCACCTGCCTCAGGATGATGTCCGGAGACATCAGGTATCCCATCCATGTCCTTCGCTTCACTATTTGTTTCTGGATGCTTCCACACCCACAACTGACTACGCGGTTAGCTGTAGAAGTTCTCTCCCGCTTCCTCATAGGGATAACAAAAACCATTTCCTTTATATCTCATTTGAAAGCAAATATATTATCTGCTGAAGTTGCCATTAAGATAAGAACAAGTAGGTTTCTTCTATTTTACAACCCCCCCGCTCTCTCACCCCTACTCTCTCTCTGTCTGTCTCTCTCTCTCTCTCTCCCTCTCTCCTCATCTGCTACACACCAACAGTAGGCGTCAGTGGTACGGGCTCCGATAAATCTTGAAGTACGCCATCAAGTGATGAGTTGTGAGATATAATTTAATTCATTAGATCTGACAGTTTCCAGATTTAAAACACATTGACTACATTGAGAACTATTCACGGCCAGCTTCATATGTAAACACTCCTTTGTTTTGTTGAAACTTGTGCAGCAATCTTCTCTCAAGTTATCATCGTCATCATCAACATCATCATCATCACCAATATCATCATCAATATCATAATTATCATCATCATCAATATCATAATTATCATCATCAATATCATTATTATCAACATCAATATCATTATTATTGTTATTGTTTGTTGTTAATTTTTAACTATTTACGGTACTTAAAATAATTATAAATAGCTACAAGAATGTTGGTATGCAAAATGATGGTTTTACAAAATACGTTACACAAAATCTAAGCACAAACTCCGTGGCTTGTTGCAATAGGCTAATGGAATGGGATTGTATAGCTTCACCTTTTGTATCTGCTATTATACATATATGTGATATCTTCCATGTTCTATATTCAAAAGCATAATTTTTGCCAACGTCACTGTAAAGATGTAACTGAATCGCCACATAGAGATCGGATAACCATTATATGTTTCAAATGGAAAGTTGTTTGTCCTTGAGCGCTATTAGGTGAGCAACCAATCGGAATACTGCGGTGCTGTCGTATTGCATTCCCCCTAAGTGGCGTGTGCGGAGCGGCAAACTAATCAATCTAACAAATACAATTCGCGCTAAGACAGAAATTCAGATTTTGCAAAAACTGTTCCATTAGGAAGGAAAGAGTAATGTATTTAACATAACCGTAACCCCCCCCCCCCCATATTTTTAGCTGAAATAGTTTTCCTAATACAAACTAATAAAGTAGATACCATTATATTATAACAATGCATTGCGACGTAAGGACTGTAAAGAATATAATTATTGGGTGTCATGTATGCGTGAACGCATATTTGAAATTACTCAGAACTGAAACGTAAACATTTGACATGACGTGGTAAAAGAAATATGTACTTTGAATAAGCCAAGGTGTTTGTTAAATTTGATGAGAGGAAACAATACACCTCCTTTGTTTTTTTCTTTGTTTATGAATGGTTCGTGATCTCATTTCCTCTACAGAGTTCAAGGCAGCATTATTCAGTTACTCTTCCATGAAGGAGTGTATCAGCTGAATCATGAGACGCGATCCACCTTCTCCGCTTACTACTGCTAGAACAATCCAATTCAGTTAATGTGGGCTCAAATTATGTTGCAAACAGAAATAATAGTTTTGAACTGACTGGCGTTGAACAACTTATTTACGAAGAAATGGACAAGGAACGCATCAAGACTGGGGAAACTGCGTGAAACATCAGATAAACTACAAGAAGACGACTTTTGGAATGAAATAGGAAGTAACAAGATTTTGGACTCTATCATCATAAGTTTACAGTACTCAGACGTTGAAGACAATGACAGTGACGAATTATCTCTTAACGTAACATTCACAGCTATACGGATGCACCCTGGTATTTTCGTTGTATTAGAAAAATTAGCAATTCATAAACTATAATTAACTTTAAAATATATATATTTAAAACACTTGCGTAATATACGAATATCCATGTTGCAATTGTGATTTCAACAACTGCATTATTATAAAACTTTCAAAAATTCAGTTTGCGTTAGCGCCACGAATACTCGCAAGTGTGCGAGAGAGAGAGAGGGAAATATAAAAAGAGGGAGATAACGAGGTGGCAACGGTGAAGGCTCTAACGCATCTGATTCGCTACAGGCGAGAACTCTTCCCAATTGAAA
This sequence comes from Mantis religiosa, assembly GCA_030765055.1. Lineage (NCBI taxonomy): Eukaryota > Metazoa > Arthropoda > Insecta > Mantodea > Mantidae > Mantis > Mantis religiosa. The sequence goes on from JAUKNK010000125.1 coordinate 2,391,973, forward strand.
CACATAATAAACTATTTGCCAAGGAGATATTATTAAACAACAGAAGTGTCAGATCTAGACATTGACAGGCCATTCATATTACAACTCTTACTGTGCTGTAAATGTAGAAATATTCGCAGTGACATTTTACCTATTTTTTGAGGTCAGATTTGACCAAACTTGTTTTTGATTCACCAAGCTGCTTTGTGCTGTACCCAAACAAGTGACATTAATAAACCTGAGCTTTAGAGTAAATCCATGTCGAGAAAATGTCAAAATTATGGATTTTTTCCCGAAAAATGTGAACTTAATCTTATATTAGTTAGGAGAGGTCCAAAGCCCTCATCACCGGCATCTCCTCCCCACATTTCCAGGTTTGTTTATCTTATTGATAACTTCCAAATACGAATGCCACAAACTCACTTTTGTGGCTTCTGTATATTTTGAATAATGTTTATGTACCTCATGAAGTTATCAGTATGACCGCGCCGTGGCCCAGTGGCTACACCGCGCGACTCTCACCAAGGCGGCGCGGATTCGATCACAAAGTAAGATTTGTGATGGACAACAGGGTACTGGGTGGGTTTCCTCCGCGTAATCCGGTTTCCCCCTACATCATTCCATCAATTGCGGCATCATCCATCTTTGCTATTCATCATTTCACCCTCAAACTATTATCCACCTCTCTTGCTCTCATTCCAGGAGTTAGGCTGGCCCCTCAACCCTGATTCCTGTACCAGGCTTAGTGTTTCGGCCTCCCTCGATCCTTGTCCCCAAACACCGCTGTCGCTGATGTAAGGGAGGGAAAAAATGAAGTTATCAGATCTTTCGTCGATAATAACTAACCTCGCTATTTATATTTGTAAGTGCCCACGTTATTTTTTGTTTAATTTGAGTAGTGGACATTTAACTTCACTGTTTTTATAAAGCTAGGTGTATTTTGTTGACGATACTCTAGATACGCTATACTGTTTTAAACGGTATTTTCACTACCCGCCTCTCATATGTCCTAAATAACCATCAAATTACCTAACGCAATATCAGTTCTCATCTTCAATCTCATTACAGTTGGGTTCATTTATCAGATTATCTCTGCAGCATATTGCAACAAGCTTTCTGGTTCTCAAAAACACATTATAAACAAATTTATCGTTTAAAGCAGAATAAATGTGTGCAGTAGCCAAGCAGTTATTTTTCTTTTTATGCCCGCTGTCGGTGCATGGAATGAGAGAATAGTTATTCCATGATTGTTCTCTTGATAGGTTCTATTGTGACGTCACACAACACAATTTAGCGCATAACCATTGAATAACTCTAACAGGGGCTTATTCCCAGTTTGTGCAACTGGCTCTAAGTAGATACAGTATTGCACTTCACCTAGAAATTCTATACAGAGATTTCACCATAAATAAATATTTTGAGACCGCTTCACTCTCACCAAGGGTTCCACCGCAGTCGATCCCATGTGGGATTTGTGGTGGACTACATGGCGCAGGCAGGGGTTTTCTCTGGGAATTCCGGTTTCCCCCCATAATTCCACCAATTGCTCCATTACCATCTTTCCTTTCATTCGTTTCGCCCTCATTATATCATCTACTTCTCTTACTCTCATACCAGGCAACGGGCTGCTCACCCATTCTGTGCTCTCTATTTGATTCAGAGTTTGCTCCTCAAAGCCAAAACCTAAAAAGGCATATGGGACAGAGAAAGAAGAAAGCTAAAGACCATTTTAGAAAAATATTGGTGTATGTACGTCAGCAAATAGCATAGCTCAAAACAAAATGTCGAATAAATGTCTCAAACTAGTCATCCAAAAATATGGTAGAAAGATTTGTTTAGAAACTTCCGTATAAACGAATAATTTTAGGTTCTCTCTCTGTCTCTCTCTCTCTCTATCTTTCTATGTCTATGTCTATGTCTCTCACTATCTTTCTATGTCTATGTCTATGTATCTCTCTCTCTCTTGGAAATGGCTCTAGGGATTTTGTTAAAAATAACATGCTTAAAACACCTAAATAACAAATAAATTTTATATCCTGAAATTTCTTTAGGAGTTGACTCTGAAGTTCTCTTAAAGCGGAAGAAATTTTGCTTAATTTTCAAGCGTTGTCGCTATTTACCGTTTCCCACCACTTAATGTAATTTAGGGAATTTCAATGCCAATATATAGCTAGCTATATATGTACTATCAGTTTCCTCTTTGCAAACATTTATCCTGAAGTAACGTAAATGTACCACTGACGTAAAAGCCAAAAGTGAGCCTGAGACTGCCAACCAGACTACCACCTCACGCCCAGATACGGAAGGTACAAGCGATACGGGGAGGAGATGTGATCAGCATCTTGGAAATTGGCTTTCTAGACAAAATTTCCTCACGATGTTGAGTGGTCACCGGTCCTATATCCAGGACGTAAAATCCCCACCCCCAGGGGTAGGATCAATCCCGGGCGCATTTCTTGGCAGGGAACCAAAGCACAACGCTCTAGCCCACTACGCCAAGGGCGTAATATTCTGAGAGAACAGTGTATAGATGCTTCATAAAACTGAACAGTAGTGGATAAGAAAGTCATGTGAACAGAGTAGTATTTAACGCCCGCTCTTACTCTAATGACGTAAAAAATTAAATTATTGTTGCTTAAGTTAATTCCAAACCCCCGAGTTTAGAGTAGATTCTTGTCCAGCGTTTGTCAGTTACAGGTGATCAAATCTCGGAAAATAAGTTTCACGTAGGACGCTCTAAACGCCATGTGAACAGAAAAATTGCTGTTCACGAGAACGTGCTTTAAAAATGTTGACCACACCGTTCATAACAATGTAACATAATATTTTCAATCTCTCTATTACGCACTAAACGTAGATGAAATGTGGTATTTCATCCAAAAATTCCATTTCAAGGTTCACTAGAAACACACGTTTTGAGATTTGACTGTGAGCCACAATCGGGTGCTTCGATTCCCGTGACCAACTTTGCTGACCCAAGAGTTATTCTCGGGGCGTTTCCCGGATCACCAGGTGAATGCTGGGTACGTTAATTACATTCCCCGAATTTCCTGTTCCTTCATTTTATCTCCATTGTCATTACACATCATCTGTTATATGGTGGTCTATTTCAGGGTAGAAGTGTCGGTGATGTCTCGGCGTTGCATGGCAGGATGATATATTCTCAGTAGAACTTCCTCCTCCGATAGGACGATCTCCGGTCTGCAAGTCCGGTCTGGCGGGGCTGTTTCCGGACCATTGTCGGGTGAGTTGTCCTGCCGGGGAGATTCCAACTGGCAAAGTGTAGCGACCCGCCTTGTGCACCGTCGTGGCTCCTTGGGACGGCCGCCCGTCTCCTCTTGCCTCATCCTTCCTCACGGGGATACTCCACTTACCATATATACTCCTCCACAGGAGAGAAAGTCTCCGAGGGTCGAGACGCAGGGGGTTGGCCGAAGGTCCCCACACCCTCCCTGGACAGGTTTATGACAACCCATGTCAGTACAGTTACAGACCATTCAAAAACAGTCTGACGGCTTCTACTTTTGTGAATGAATCTTCTCGGCTTTAATGTACAGAGTGAGTAGGGCGCATGTTCTTTAGCGGTCTGCTCCTTGTATAGCAAGCGTTCTCTGCCACACACATTCGCTGTCCTTGTCCCACAGCACATTCCTTACAGGGATTTTCTTTGAGTTGCTATACTATAGGTACAATAAGCCAAGACTGTTTGCCGTGCCCAGTCCCCAATGCAATAACTCAAAATGAAAAACGTAATCAAATACCAAATTTACTATTAAGTTCAGCGACTTCCAAGCATGTCAGACAAAGATTTTCAAACTGTTACCCTGCCAAAATGTTAAACACATGGGCAATTTTTTAAGCTTTTGATTTTTTCAAGAAGGGCTAAGATTTTCATAAAATTGCCATATATTTAAGTATTTCCATGAAAAAAGGCATATTTTGAATTTCTGTAAATATTCTCTGAATTCCTGCTAATTTCAATGATTTTTGCAAAGCAGTAAGAGAAAGGCAAATATCTTGCTGTTCAAAAATGTGTATTTCGCTAAGGGTATAAAACTTATGTGAAATTAAGTTTTTATGGCATTAAAAATGTCTAACATATTTCTTGTTATTGCTTTTAACTTTCAAATACTAATATTTTTCTCAAATGGGAAGTCATGGTTTTCTTTCACCTCCTGATCATTTAAATAGAACAGAACATAATTTCAAACTCATCATATACCTAGCTACCACATCTTAAAAGGTTTGTCTATCGCTTAAGTCTTCCCATTTTTCCTTTGCAGCTATTACAATGTATGTAATAAAATATTTTTTCAAATAATTATCCTGATTAAAGTATGCAAAGTAGGTCAAATGAATGCAACACACACACACACATATATATATAGGTATGATAGAAATGGCTTCCAGCATCCGCAGATGAGGGAGAAATAGTGAGAAAGGAAGAGAGTCTTAAAGGGAAGAAGATAAATAGATGAAGGGATAGTGAGAGAAGGATCTCCATCGTTAAAACAATAATGAAAGTACTGAGTTTGTTATGTTACTAAATACTTTAATAATAGTGGAGTTTATTCCAGTACTCAATAGTGTTTACTGTAATGAATGACTAAAGAGTAATGACACAGACTACAAGGAAAACATGTTCCAAAGCTGAGAAGGAAGATAGTTGAGACTTTGGATCTGTTATAAATGGACTGCAGTGATGCTGTTTAAAAGGATAGGGCCAATGACTTGCTAACATTGCTTCTCCAAACCAATGACCACTGTTTCTCTTCAAACATCATTTTTAGGTTTTTATAAAACATTTAAGTGGTTCACTTTTACCGACTTATGCACTCTGTAGGATAGCGGCATCTCCATAAAACGTTGATGTGTAAAATACAAATGGGTTCTCAACTCATGATTCTCCAATTATTATTGTTGCACAAGCTTTTGTAACTCCATAAACGATCCTGCTGAACCATGAAGAACACCCTCACCTTGAGGTCTTGCAGTTTTCTCAGATTGGTGGGCGCATGGTGAATGTGGTTTGTGTAATGTTGCAAATTTGCCTGTCATTTTACTCCCTTTTCGTGTTTCAGGGTCGGAGAATCAGGCGAGCGGACGGCGTGTAAGGTGGGATTTGCTTTGAGTAACAGTCCATTCTGACGTGTTACGAACTTCTAACGAGGCTCCTCACTGTAGTCGAGGATGACACCTGCGGACTTAAAATCCCCGCCTGCATCTGTAACTGCCGCCTAAGATTTGATGGCCCTCGACGTTTCATTTCACTATTTACCTCAGGAGGTTCAATGGGTACTGTATGCTTTAGTCGTCCTGCAACGTGGCTCGAAACTTCCGGTTACGGTTCGATCCCAGTTTTAGGGATGAGGATTTAATGGAACCAGTGCCGCCTAATACCGTGAGGCAAATGAGCAGACGCAATAGGCAGTGGTACTGGCCTAGCGACAAACATTCTTGCTGGAGTATGCGCGATTATTGCAACATTAGCTGCCTGTATCGATTGAATGTATCAATCTCTGTAGTATGTGGGCGTGAAGCCGGCAGTCCAGCGGTGTGAAGCCGAAACCCTTTGCGTACTGTAGCGTCAAATGGTTTCTTTTTACATGCTTCTATCACGAAATACTTCTACGCATCTAATCTGTTCCACTTGCACTATATAATACTTCAACACTAACTGAAAATTCCAACCTACAGTAACAAATACTTTAAAAATGGTTAATGCTACAAGAATTTTGATAGACCCGTCGTCCTCCGTGATCTACAGGTAACAATCTGGTCTCTGGTTCCGAGGTCTCAGGTTCAAATACGATGGAGAGGACGTAAAAATTCTTGGTATGCTTCCTTTGGTAGGGAAGAGAAGGCAGTAGCCTTGTGCCGTTTATTTACGTAGAAGTGCCTCAAGCAAAATAACAGGGGTCTCTCTGAAAAATTTAGTTTTATGTTTAAATGTTGCCGCCAATGACAATATTTAACCCTACTAAAATTATAACAGTTGACTGCAGAAGTACAGTATGTACAGCTCTAACGTGAATATGAACAGACTAATATGTTTTTCAATTGGAAACAGTTCTGGGCTGCAGCGAATAAGATGCGTTTGCTTGTCAGTCACTTTGTTACCCCCACTCTTGTCATATTTCCCTCTCTTTTGCACACTATCCTAGACCTTGGCGCTAAACGTAAGGGAACCCAAACTGAATGTTCCAAACTTCTATTATAATCCAGTTATAATGATAATTATAGAAGAATATTTGAATACCACGCATATGTGTTCAATGCTATAATAAGTTTATGAATTACCAGTTTCTCTAATCCAATGCAACTGTCAGAGGTTCCTCCGTGTGGCTGTCAATATTACTCACGTCAAGACATAATTCATCATCGTCACTGTCTTCTTTGAGCCTTGCAAATGTAAGATGATAGGCTCCAAAATCTGCTCACGTGCTAATTTCTTCTAAAAGTTGTCTTCTGTAGATTCCAGATTTCCCTTTTACTTTTGTAGTTTTCTCGTGGCTAAGTCTTTGAACGTATTAGTTTAAAAGTGTTACTTCTGCTTGCAAATCCCATTTGAGCCCACACTAACTCAATTGGTTTGTATTCGTAGTGGTAAGAGGACAGGTGATTACCTCGTGACCCATTTCAATTTCACTTGGCGCTCCGACTATTTTAAGACCAAAATTAGAATCTAATCTCATTTCCCCGGGGCGCGGCATGCAGCTTTTCGGCAAATTATTTTACATTTATTTACGTTTTACGTGTAAAATATTTTGTTTAACTTTCTCAAATATTGCTGTAACACTTTTAATTCAAATTCCGCAACTTTAATATATTTTAATTACAAATATCGTACGTACATCTTGAATTTATTTTTTAAAATGGCTTGTATTGTACATTTTGAATGGTTTTGGTATTCTTGGTGCACCTTACTTCAGTATTTGAGTTATTAAAATTTTATTCTGATTTAATAAATTTTAGGCATAATTTATGTCAAAATTTTATCGTGTCTATTTCTGAGACCCTTCTTGTTACGTGTATTGATTTCACTGTTTAAAAACTTTTCTGAAATGGGAAGACCTTATTCGTGATTTTGTTTTACCTCCTGGTCATGCACAAAGAGAATTTCAAAGCCTCACTTCCGTACTTAATTTTAAAAGATTTGACTATCGCAAAATTTGACTATGTTCAGGAAATATGTAATACGAGCATTTCTACAATCTTTTATCGCAATTATTGCCTAGTATATGGAAGGATAAGCTTTTTAATTAACAGTTTGTCGAAGAATGGATAAGGAAATTCGTATGAATGTAATATAAACGTTTAAAGTCCGTTATTAGTAATTGTAACTTTATATTTTATAGAATGATCTTATAATGGATTTAACTGTGACATTAATCCCTGTATTGTAACAGCTTAAGTAAAAAATATAATTACATCGCATACTGGATTTAAAAACTGATTTGATTTTTCTCCAGAGCAAATATCTTTCTGCGGAAGAATGTATTCCTGATAGGAAAAGCTTACTGCAATCTGAGAAAGAGTTTAAATGCAAATATTAAATTATTAATGCAATATATGAATTTAAACAAATGAAATGAAAACAAAATAAACAAATTGCGCTAACCATGAGTCAATATGTGAAGCTATATTATTCACTTTCAGCAATGATAAAAGAAAGAAAGGGGTGTAACTTAAAAATGAAGCTAAACCGAAATCGTTATTCCATTTCGCTCTTTGTTTTTGACAGCTTGTTTCTTCTAGATTGTAAACTTCATCTCTTGCAACTTTATTTAAATATAAAACATTTGATAGTTATATATACACGCCACAAAAACACAAAAATAATGTTTATCAGAAAGGTTTAACCTGAATAACTTAATTGTATCTTTGTTGCATTTAAACTTCACCCCAATTGCAGAATAAATAACTAATACGAATCTTTTTTATTTATATAGATAAGTTCAGACAACTTTTATTAGCGTTACAAAGTTCGTAGGGTCAGCTAGTAAACAAATAAAAATTTGATTTCTTTCATTCAAATTCCTTTGCTACCCCTGTATAAACCGTTATTTTTACAAAAGCTTATTCGTCTATCTACTCCGTACTAGTCGAAATTTGTAGGAATTATTTTATTTCCCAATGTTCTCGTGGCTACAAGGGAAGTATGGGCACACAGTAGGCTTTAAGCAGTCATCAAACTTTTAATATCTGGTCGATATGTGATTGCTTCGAAATTTTATTCTCTCTATATGCCCAAGTGATGTAATAATAGCTGAGATATGCAGAAGTCACATCCCACTTATTAAGGGGAATGGTATATAACTCCACAGGACTCCGATTATAGTTGCTAGCCTGGTAGCATTCAAGGACAAAAGTCATCCCACATGAAAGTTGCAGTAGCTAATGCTCAAAAGTGTAATTGTAAGGCATTAGGGTGACGTTAATGGTGGCAGTCCGGGGGAATATACGGAAAGCTTGAAAACGTGCAACTCACTATCTCTGAAAACCGGCAAAGAGGTGGCCATTTAGAAAAAGTGGAAGACAGTCTTGTATTTGCAAACACCCTGCATAAGCAACAGCTATAGGTCTCACAATTGATGTTGAATAATCACCTTCATCTAGAGAGCAATTAGAGAGCCTAATCTCCGTACGTTCAGCGAACCAATCACTCGTGTAACTTGTGGCGATGCCCGATGTAAATCGCCTTGAACTTATAAGTGAAGTATTGTCATACTGTTTAGATACTGAATTACGCTCCGGTCATTCCTACTTGAAGAACTATATTGTCAAAGTCTTGAGGTAATATGCGAATTTTATTAAGATAAACAGAAGCATCCGTACTCCAGGTGTTGAAAATAAGTTCAGGAATACAAAGAAGATTAATTGATTTACTTACATTGAGATCACTAGTTATACCAGAGGTCGTAGAAGGTGATTAAGTTTGATGTAGTGGAAACGAAGTCTGTGGATGTTGTGGAGGATACGATGACGTAATTTATAGTGTGAACCTGGAGCTCTCCATCTGTTCTGACGATGAAGACTGTAATGATGATTCGGAGGTAATGTCCATATTGTTAACCACATTTTAAAGTGTGCGGACTAACTGGCCAGTATTATGTGCCGCATAGGCCAAGAGAGCTGGTGAAGTTACCAATTAAAATTAGTAGAAATATTTATGATATTCACTGGCAAAACAGCACTATTTGACTGAAAACTTAACACAAATGACAAACACGCTCGGTCCTATGTGAAGGCGACACGGCAGCAAGCGGACAGGTAAAACACGACCGTCCTCTCCGACGTACAAACACCGAATCCTCGTAGGCACTGATGATAAACGCGCTTCTAAACTGACGTCATAAGAAGTCAACTGCCTGGCGGGAACTCCCAAAAGATCTGAACGCCCGTTATACCAGTAAGAGTTCACGTCATCAAAAGTCCTGTCTTTACGAGGAAATTTTACCAATAAAAAGTGGATAATTAGTTATTTCTAATTGAGTTCCTCAACCAGTTAAAATATATTTTTGATCACAATTTACTACGGTTAAATTTGGAGTTATTTAAACTTGAAAAGCTACTCCAACTTATAACACATTTTAACAATGATAAAATAGCCTATACTTTATGTGCATATCGTTATTTCTTCTTTGGTTGCCAACATTGTTAAAAGGTTCACCGAATAGGTGCTCTAAATTCAAATTAGAATTGTAAGGAAACACTAGTTTTGAAGGAAGTTTGTTTCACATACCTGCATTATGCTTGGACTGTTGAAAGTTACTTGCCATGGGTCCCAGAAGCACGCCGCCACCTCCAAGCTGGAGTCCATGGTTCAGTATATGCACTAACACACTCACCACTACCACAACCCAACCCCAACCTCCCTCCGGGTAATAATGCCTGGACAATGTGGCCGTCTTCCTGGGGTCCATCACTGTACCCCCTGATCCTGCCCCCTCCAAGTTAGGGTTGCGGACCAACATTGGCGATGACTGGGCCCTCTGTGTGCGGCCATATGGCGCCGACAACAGGGGCACTCGGGGACCGTTCTGCTCGACCCCATCATCGTGCTGCTGCTTCTTCTTGTGCTCTTGGGTTTCCTTCACCGGGGTCACCGAGGTAAAAGTGCGACCTGCGGAGTCAAGGCGCACCACGGGCCACGATTTGCTTCGTCCCAGCATCGCCTCCTAACATTTCGGACATTCACGACGTGGTCTTGAGTAACACGTTAAGTTCCAGCGTAGCCCCACATTCTCTACCGGGCACTTTCTGTGTTCACTGGAGGACGATGTTCCCACCAGTTTGCCTGTAAAATACATTAAACATTTCTATCAAAATAGAAATTAACTGTTCTTTCACACTAGTCGTATGCAGGCCAAGGTATACAAAGGCAGAGTCAGACTGAAAAATTCATGCCACAGCTGGGATTTTAACCACGGATGTTCCAGTCTCGGCCCGGCAGTTCATAACATTTAAGTGCATGGTGTAGCATATCCGGCACATTAGACTGTATTCAGCTTGAAAAATGTTTTAGCCTTTTATATCATAGTGCCTATTGTACTGGCTTTTATCAGTTGCAAAAAGTTTTGAGACTTTTGAATTGTAAATATTATTTTATTTTACAATTACATTGTAGCGCTCTTTTAGTATATAAAGGTAAAATCCAAGCAAGTGCGGTCAAATGACACCCCGTTAACATCCACGCGTACCATCACACCGATTATTTTACGTGGGCCCTCCTCGACCTTTACCACAGGCACATTTGACTGCAGTTGCCGAGATTCGAACACCACGTTTGGCTTGGAATAAATGGCCAGTCCATTATCTATCGCTTTAACGACCATGGCTATTCGAATCGACTACACTGAGACACCACAGAAAGTAGAATGAGATCTGGTTTATAAATTACAGCAAGAGTGGCATAAGTAGCAAAATAAATCGTGCATTGAAGGGTAAACTAATGAACTACCATGGCCAATATGCCAGCATTATATTAAATTCTCCAACTAACACGTGTGTCATGATAGCTCAATGGTTAAGAGTAGCCGGACAGAGACCAGAAGATCCGTGGCTCAAATCCCAGCTATGGCATTGAATTTTATAGTCTAACTCTGCCTTTCCATTTTTATCAAAACCTCAACACTATCAGTGACGCGTAACCCTATGTGAAAGAGGGGGTGACAGGGTTGCCTCCACCTACTGTTCACCGAGCTATGACGCAATGGTGTGACTTGAAAACAAACCTGCCTAGCGCTTAGTTAGCTGAGTGAGTGAAGGAAAGGTGTTTCATACAAAAACGAAGAAGAGAATCTTATAAGAGAAAGCGTTGAGTAACCGTACTCTTTACCCATCACAGTTTCTCGCGAAATGCAACAGAATGTTGTGTGTGTGTTTGTGTTTGTTTGTCTGTGTTTGTGTGTGTGTGACGTTCAAAGTAATGAAGCTGTCTTAAGAGTATGGAAGGAAAAGTGGCACTTAAAGTGTCAAAAAGAGGAAAAGAAATCAAATGGAACAGTGGGTGAGATGCACTCACAGGAATGGCGAGTAGGAAAACGATTCCGGGCAGAAGAATACACCTTGTGATGGAAATACGAGGAGCAAAGCAGAAAAACGGGAGGAATGAAACAGGTTGGGCTTTCAATTAATGACCTACCTTTCTTTCTATTTTTCTAAGGTCCTCCAACGTTGTCACATCGGACGATGAGTGAATGAAATGGATGACAGATATTAAAATGAGGCCAGGATCCATCCAGCTTAAAGTTACCCAACATTCGTCTTTTTTTCAGGATAAGGGAAAGCCCCAGAAAAAAACGTATTCAGCTGATTCGCTCCACTGAAATTCTAACTCCTGGCCCCTAGAATGAGGCAGAAACGCTACCATCTGTGCTACAGAGGCGGAGACAGAATGAGTGGCTGCAGCATAACGAGTTTGCAGACTATTTACCTTATTCCTAGTATACTACTTATCGCGGTGTTAGGGAATTGTTGTTCCTGTGTCCATTAAGGTCGGGTCTGAGGAATCTAAGCTTAGGACCTGATAGAGAACCAGGATGGGTGATGAGCCCAATGCCTGGTGTGAGAGTGAGAGACGTGGATGATAGTATCAGGGCAAGATGAATGATAGGTAAGATGATAATGGAGCAACTGGTGGAATGATGGCGGGAGAAAAATGGAGATTCCGGAGAAAACGCCCCGCAGCGCTGTATTCTCCATCACAACTCTCACTTTGCGGTCGCCTGGGATCGAACCCGGGTCACCTTGGTGAGTAGACCACTCAACCACGGCGGGGCCGACTATTCACAATAAAGCGTATATTATGTGTGTGTATATATATATATATATATATATATATATATATATATATTCTAATGCTCTATACACTTGGAAACATTTCCATTCGTCTTCTAGCCTCCACTCGGTTTATTACTATAATTTGTGAGTGCAGTGCTTATCTCAAGGTGCTCTCAGTCCATGACGACATTCTCACTAAACAGCATGCAGTTGGTGTACGAAAAAGCTTCATTTGATGGAAATGCTCTGCCAGACAGTGACGTCGCGTTATCCTCCGGAATACGGCCACAGTTTCACTCCGTGGTAGCTCTGGTATTGCTCTTCTCTTTGGGAGTAGATCCATCCACTGTTTTCATGTACAATTGTATTCCCTGTGTCTGATCTTTCCATCTTGAACGAAGATTTTATTTTGAGTTTTGGTGAATGAAAAAATGAAGATGTCTCGCAATTTATGATTTTGGAAGCTTTTTTTTGGCCAAGTAATTGCTTCTTCATTCCGATTTACCCCAGTTTGGGAGGAGATCCACTGGAAGGCTATTTAACTACCCAAACGTTTTAATTCCGCAAGAATACTCCTAATTTCAATTACTTTTGAATTTATTGCATATTTAGTGTTTGTTATTGCTTGAATTGCCGAACTTTAATCACAAAATAAAACTGCTTGTTTAACTGAATGTTCTTAAACATAGTTGATAAGGTGCAATACACACACACACATATATATATATATATATATATATATATATATATATATATATATATATATATATATATATATATATATATATATTGCCTCTATTTCTGCATCGAAATTTGTTTTCATTTTCCCAGCTGACTGACCTTGCGCTGGCCTATCACGGCGTTGAGGAGCGTCCCCTGAGTGGCGGATAGGGGAATGGTCGAACTAATTTCAGTTCTCCCGGCTAGGTCCGATATGGACCCGCTGACCAACTATTGTGCGGTCCTCCATTCATACTGGAGTTGTGAGTTGGTGATGTAACCTCCTAAACATTAAAAAGAATGCCACTGAAAACGGTTACAGTTTTGCTGAAGATCATTAAGTCTCTCTCCCCCTCTCTCCCCTCCTCTCCTCTCCTCTCCTCTCCTCTCCTCTCCTCTCTCTCCTCTCTCTCTCATACATACACACACAAAACAACTTAAAGCCCGCCTCGGTAGCGTAGATAGTAGCGTGTCTACCTCACTTTCGAGAGGTCCCGCGTTCAAATCTCAGCCAGGAAGAGTTACCTGGATAAGGATTTTCCAATGTTTTCCCCTGTCCTTAAAGGTGAATGTCAGCTAGCTCTAAGCTCCATGGATCCTGGACACATTTGAGCATTATTTCACCCATTTCATTCATCGTCCGACATGATTTAACATTGGAGGACGTAAAATTACAAAAAAACAACTTAAAATAACGTTTAATATTAGCATTTAAAGCTTCACAGACCTAAGGAACTGAAATTGCAAATAGGTGTTTTTATAACGGTGAATAATCCTTGCACACTTAGTTTTAAAAAATAGGAAAACAGGTGCTTCGGAATTCAGGAACCACCACTTATTTGTTTATGGATGCTCTTTGACTGCTTTGAATCAAGCGTTCCCTCAATACTGGGCGTTAAAGACCGATTCATTTTACTAATAGACCTCTTTATAAGGCTTGAGGTTCTTTTTCATGTTATAAATCTATGACTCGATATCACAGGCTTTATTTATCTTTCGAAGGAAGCTATGCTAAGGATTTTTACACCCAATAATATCCACCGGCTTTGAACCCACGACCTGAGGAACCACGATGCATTCTCATCTCTTGGAAATTAATTGTTCTTTCACACTGGCCATGTGTAGGCTGAATTGTGGAAACGTAGAGTCAGACTGAAAAATTCAATGCCACAGCCGGGATTTGAACCACGGATCTTCTGGTTTCCGTCCAGCCGCACTACCATTGTGCTACTATGGCGAACGAGAACTCCTAAGTGGTTTACCGGGAAAATACGAGTCAGTTAGAGAATTTAATGTCATATCGGCACGTTGAAATTTTCAGTCTGTCTCTACGTTTCCACAATTTAGCCCACACACGGCCAGTGTGAAAAAACAATTAATTTTCATTAATTGACCTTAATAGTGGTTAACTATAAAGCCCGGCCCTTAAAGTACTTACAATATAGTAGGTCGCCATTAAGGTAGTTGTCTCGTGTGTTTATGAGAACTCCTAAGTGGTTTACCGGGAAAATACGAGTCAGTTGGAGAATTTAATGTCATATCGGCACGTTGGCTATAGTAGCACAATGGTAGTGCGGCTGAATGGGAACCAGAAGATCCGTGGTTCAAATCCCGGCTATGGAATTGAATTTTTAAGTCTGACTCTACGTTTCCACAATTTTCATCTCTTACTAATGTACCCAAATTTGCCCACTCCTCCTTATGAGAGAGGAATACATAGGAAAATGTGTTTATATCTATAGCTATAAAGTGCAGTGAAATTTATGCAATATTTATTTATCTTTTTAAAATATAAAATATTAGTACTGATAAATAAAACCAATCTACCATGCAATGTATTTAGCATTAACAACTTCCGTATTTTAATGAAGAAGTTTTGCCTCCGTTTAATGTAGCTTTCCTAAATATATGAACATAATGGAGTAAGAAACTGGGTATGAAAAACTACTTAAAGAAATATATAGGTTCACGTGACATCTTAAAAATAAATACCTATTTTTTTAACCTGGTAAGTTATTTCGGGTGATGAATGAATCAAAAATCATAAAAGTTACCCAACATTTCTCAGCCTCTCCTCCCAGTATAAGGGAAATTTCAACTTACAAGAATTACTCAGATAACCCACTCCAACCCAGATTCGAACTCGAAAACTTTTAAATGTGCTGTAGAGGCCTACCCAAAGATTAAAGTCGAGTTTTCAAAGTGAAGGGGCACTTAAGATGAGAAACCCTTCTTAAAATCATAACCTTCTATGTTCTGTTATTAACTTCAAATTTTACACTTTTATTTTTCATTGATTGCCTGTTACGGATCATATGTATTGGAAACCGTTCATATCAAATTCGCAATACTATATATTAAAAATACCGAGCAGGATGGCTCAGCCCCTTTAGTCTGTGGCCAGCATTTGGGAAGTCCGGGTTCGATTCCGGTAGCTGGCATAATAATCATTGGGTTTTTACGGGGTTTTCCCGTGTCACTAGGCGAATGCTGGGTAGGTTAATTTCATCCCCAGAATTTTCTGACCTTCCATTGCATCTCCATTATCATTTTACACCATCTCTCATCTGGTAGTCTCTTTCAGGGTAGAAGTGTCGGTGGGTGTCTCGGCGCTGCATGGCAGGATGATATATTCCTGGTGAACACCTCCTCCAGGAGGACGGTCTCTAGTCTCCAAACCTGGTCTGTTGGGGCCGTTTTATGATCACAGTAGGGTGTCATGCCGGTTCTACTCGCTTTTCCGGGAAGTTACCTAATGTAAAGTGTAGGCACCCTGCCCTCTACACTGTCGTGATTCCTTTGAGCGGTCGTCCTTTCTCTACTCTCGCCTCATGCTCCCTCCCGGGGGTGACACACTTGGGACATAGATACTTCTAAAAATAACTTGCCTACTATATACAAATGAACCTTTTTTACGCCCTATCACTTGTTCTTTATATAGTTTCTACAAATACAGTAAAACTTTCCTAAAACGGACCCCTCATATGTCGGAAACCTGGAAAAACTTAAAATAAATATCAGAACGGAGCTATCTTCGTTGTAAACTGCCTAACGCAGGGGAAGACAGGTAGTAGCGGTGTGACGTCAGCTCTGCCAGCTCTCGACGCAAAATATGCTCCTGAACGAAATGTAGGTTAGCGTGTGACGTCGCCGCGCTGATTACTGCTGTCGAAGGGAAAGGAATAGTTTGATGTGTGCGGGTAGGAAAGACAGGAAAGATATTGGGTGTTGTAATATTAATGCTGACTGCTTTAATTACACAATTGGTCACAGTTTATAAACAATTACATTTTGGCTCTGTGCTATGAAAAAATATATAAAATTCAACTCGTAGTTTATATGAAGGACAGGCATGTTACAAAGTAAATAAAATAAAACAACGTAATTTTCTCTGCAAATTAGAGGAGAACCATTCCGAACAAAATTAGGTGGACATTTTCCGACACTTTCTATTTCGTTTTTCTTTAATTAGTTTATCAATGTCAGAACGTAATGTCAGGGAACTCTGAAATCGAAGGCTGCATGTTAGATTGTGAACCAACAAGATACTTCGGGGTTTGGACTTAGCTAATTTCAAACATATGTCGCGCCAAACATACACAATGTCCGAGCGTCAATTGAATACAACCTCCGAAATCTGGTTTGGGGGACATTCTTGTAAAAATCAGCTAAGTCTTTCTTGTGTGTATATTTGTCCTTCAATAAATTGTCACATTGTAAATTTGACCATCCCATTAGGTACGTGGTAGCTACATTGTTGTCTTCGAGTGTGCTAAACCTGACGGAACCCTCAGATTCTGTACTCGCAGCACTATTTATATACGCAACTTGGTACTACACGGCTCTTGCCTGACGTCACACGCAGTGCAGGCCTCGCTCCCGACTCAAATACGTCATAACTCTCGAAGCTGTCTTCCTCTGGTCTAAAGCGTAAACACAAATATATTTGGGAACCGTTTGTGTAAATAACTTATAAAATGGATTACTCTGTGTGTAATAGGTTATAACGTACGTATTTTAAAAAGTGTAATAATTCTGAGGCCAACTACACTTCCACCGAAATTCTATGAACCAAAAAGTCAAACTGTAATCCTTCGAGGAAAAGGGAAAACAAACCATTAGCTCTCTCAACTCTCTTCCAACACATATGTTAAGGCTACAACTGTTATGCAGTGTGTTCATTCTCATTTTCTTCTTACAAGTGGTCAAGTACGAGTAGGAGAAAATTGTGAGCTTTTGTGATTTTTAAAAACATGGTTTGTATGTACACAAATCATGTAAAATGAGTTCTAAACATAACACATTATCACTGGAGGAAAAAAGTTAAGTTTACTGAAGTACACGAAAAGAAAAAAATCCAGCTAAAGAATTAACTGTGCTGTTTAAAGTGGAGAAAAGTCAGATTTATGAGATTTTGAAAAAAAAAAAGTTAAAGACGAGTGCCTAAGGGGAACCGCAGGGCATGTGAAATACATCACAAAATCTACAAAGTATGACGAGCTAAATCATACTGTGTTCGAGTGGTTTCTTAGTGCACGCACTAAAGGAATTCCCATTTCTGGGTCATTGCTTCAGACTCAAGCTTTACAAACCTCAAGAAAATTAGACAAAGACAATTTCAGAGCTTTCAATGGATGCCTCGAGAGTTTCATACATCCCCATAACATTGTTTTGAATGCTGCGTGTGGTGAAGTAGATGATGATATTGATGCCAAAATTAAGGGGTGCAATGAGTGAAGAATAGTAATGGATTTCAAAGGAATGTTGGATCTTTGTTACAACACGTGCAGGTTGAGTTGTGTAACAAAAGACACGGGAAAAGAGGCTTTTTTTAAGCAAGAATCCTAAATGGGTAACACTTGACTCCGTTTGAAAAACATTGTTCGGGCCCTTCGGGTGAAGGCCACGTCGTGGCTCAGTGGTTAGACTACTTGGCTCTCACCAAGGCGGCCCGGGTTCGATCCCAGGCGACCGCAAAGTGAGATTTTTGGTGGACAACACGGCGTTGGGGCCGATTTTCTCCGGGACCTCCGGATTCCCCCGCCATCTCGTTCCACCGGTGCTCCATCTTCATCTCATCCATCATCAGTGTCACCGCCTGCGGTGCCGTATGTAGTAAAAGCGGGCGTTAAATACTACACATTTCATTTTCCCTTCGGGTGAAAGTCACACATACGCAGCTGTAGTGAACGCAGTGCGTGGCTGGCAAGCCATTAAGACGGTCATTGCTTCTGTCTTGGGCGAAGGCAGACCAGAAGCGATGATAAAAGATATCTGTCGGTTCCTACATGAGTAACGAATTAAATGTTATCGCGTACTAAGCAGTCTACATACGTAACCCTGAACACTGATATATTGGCAACCCTTGGTCGGCAACTTCGAGTTCGATGTGATGATAAAAAGAAACAGTCATTAAACCAGTTTGAAACTTGTATTCTAATGTCATTAGGACCATCCTTACTCCCATAGATTCCCGTAGGGGAAGGGATCCGTCCCTTTCAGCTGCCAAAGTGCGGGCGCTGCGGACCCCTAGCACTCGTGGTACTCTGACGTTACTAGAGGAACCTCGGGCCGAACAGCCGAGCCCCTCCTTCGGGAGTTGTTCGGATTGGGATGGACTCGAGGGGGCAGTGTGTTCCCGAAACCCGTGGGAATCGGGTACGTCTTCGGACGGGGTTGATGGAGGCCATTAAGTGTCCCGGGTACTAGCCTGCAAAGCTAGTAGAAGGTGTGCTAGATCACCAGGCGGCCCCACCGAGGTTTTTCGGTAGTTTTCACCTTGAGTGTTGGCGCTCGTAAGTGGCGTATCCACTTCCATCCCGTCTTGAGTCCATAGGACCAGATGGGGGAGCTTGTTAGTCTCTAGGTCTTGCCCTATGGAAAGCCCCACGGAGGACGCCGAGCGCCGTTTGGGACAGCTTGGATACTCCCTGGTTGAAGGAGGCCCGGGTCCAGTTCCTACGGGTTCAGGACTAATGGGAATAGAACCTCTGGGCTAAACTCCCATAGATATCCACGCATACCCTTTGACGGAACTCATTGCTCCACCCTCAGGATAGTCAAGTGTATCAATATGCAGACAATTGCAGATTGGAAAGTAAAAACTGAAAAACGACAGATAAACTACGCGATAAACAACAATTGTACGTAAGTTGAAAATACAATACATTCTACCTATCAGTCTATTATTATTCACATTTCATTCTATATTATTCCTTCACTATAAACCTGTGCCATTGTATCTTCTGTAATTTCTTTGTATTCAAACACAGCCTTCTGTAAGACGGAAACCTGAGTAAACGGAAAATAAATGTCGGAATGCTCACCTCGCTAGCGTAGATGGTAGGGTGTCTTCCTCACGTTGAAGAGATCCCGAGTTCGAATCTCCGTCAGGCTGAGTTACCTGGAAAAGGTTTTCCCGGGGTTTTCCCTTATACTGATAGACGAATGTAGGGTAACTAAAAGCTCCATGGACCCCGGACTCATTTGAGCATCACTTCACCCATTTCATTCATCGTCCGATATGACTTAACGTTGGAGGACGTAAATTACAACAAAAAATAAAAAATAAAAAGGAAAATAAGTGCCGGAACGATCGCGTTAGGTTTTACAGAGGTTTTACTGTATTATAAATCATTTCTCAGTTTTAAGATTTGCATAACCTTCTGCACATCCGCACACACAGATGTATTATGCTGTTTCAGAATTCGACCCTAAAACTGCAAACGGTTATAGAACCGAGTGAGATAGCTCAGGCGGTCTCATCTGTGGTGCGCATTCGTGAGGCCCGGGTTCGATTCCCGTGATCGATATACATGACCCATGGGTTTTCTCGAGGGTTTTCCCTGGTCGCCAGGTGAATGCTGTATAGGTCCGCTAACGCTGTTCAACAACGGCATAACATGGAGTACTTAGGTGAAATATCTCGGACTAGTAATGGACCAAGTTCTCACTTGGCGACCGCATATAGACGAGGTTAGAAGGAAAGCATACAAGCAATTGCGTAAATTATACCCGCTAATTAATCTTAGCAACTCGTTAAATCTCCAAAATGGGGTTAACGCTTTACAAAACACTCATTAGACCAATAGTTACTTAAGCAGCGCCGGTTTGGGGGTACGCGGCTAAGACACACATCAAACGTATACAAACTCTTCAAAACAAAATACTCAGAATAATATACAGAGTACCCATTATCACGCCTTCAAAACAACTACACGATGACTTACATATACACACAACCGAGCAATTTATAAAAAAAATATCATACGACATGTACAGTAAACACCACAGCACGTTAATATTTAACCTCGGCCAGTACGAGACAACGATTGACCGACACAAACGACCACTCTCACTTTTTGACAGAAACCTCACAAACCCAGACATAGACAACGAGATTGCTCACTTCTTAAATAATGTGATACACTGACACTTGACTTCACTACTGTTACAGGAGGGACCCCAGATGACAGCTGCCCTTCAAGACCTTGAGCTACCCAGCCAAGGCGGACCCGAGGGGAAGAAGGCCCCCTCAAGTGACACATTCCCCGCAGATGCACCGTCTTCGCCGAGTATATTGTGACTCTGTGGGTTCGTGAAATGAATAGTCCAATTACACCACTCAAAAATGTTCTTTATTTCCACCGACTTACAGTTAAACTCTTGCCAATTACACAGAATTACGTAATGCACACAATTACGATTCACCAGTTCGTCCGTTACAATTTCACTTGCACTCGTAATTACGTACAATCTTCCGATGCTCTCACACAGTCTTCTCGTCGTACACTAGCACTGCATTCTTACACCAAGAACTGACTGACTCACTCCCCTTGCACGACGTGTTGCTTATATAGGGTCCGCTTGCTGATCTAGAAGGTTCTCGATTAGATTGAATGTCCCGAGTTTCCAGAACCTAGGAGAAGGGTAAAGAGACGGCTCAGGGGCCCGACATCCCTCTCCTAACCAACCCTTCTTAACGCTATAAGACAAACGAGGGGGCGGGGCGAACGCCGACCCGTCTCCTGTCGCCCACTCTATAGGGTGTTCCGATGCTCGCGTGACAATATTACTGCGGTTAAGTGTGGATACCACGACGACCCAGCGTGAAAATGGACCGATCTACATGACCTGACACGGCTCCCTTGGAGGGAACCACGCACAGATAAGTTATTACCGCTCCCACCAACTAACCACTCAACTCCCTGCATGATAGAAGTACGCAAATATTAGTATACGCACGTAACTTAACAACTGCACACATTTACCTTTGTAGGAACACCTTTACTCCCCCTGGCTGTACTCAGGATTCGCTGATGGCTACAGCCAGGGATCTCATCCTTTGACGCGCCCGCATGCAATTGTGCCAGCATCATACATTACGGGAATAACCGGGGTGCTAATGCGGGACCCCACGTACACACGAATGAACACACTAATTCTCCCAACATGTTAGGACTCGAGCTGCATGAGGGAGGCAATGTAGCGCACGGCACTGCATGCCGGACGATCGCCACCGGGGGCGGCGGGTGTGGGACCGCCCTTAATTTAAAAAAAAATTAAAAAATTATTACACCCCCTAATTTTCTGTCCCTGCATTTCATCTTCATTATCATTTCACATTATGTCTCATCTGATGGTCTCTTTGAAGGTAGAAGTGTTCGCGGGGGTCTCGGCGTTGCATGGCAAGATGATATACTCCTGGTAAAAACTTCCTCCTCCGATAGGACGGTCTCTGGACTTCGAACCTGGTCTGATGGGGCCGTTTCCTGACTTAACGTTTCCAACTTAACGTTGGAGGAGGTAAATTTAAAAAAGGAAATTTTCTATATGCACCCGAGACCTTTAATACAAATGAAAATAATTTTTTATCTTCTACATTATACAAATAAGCACTGTAAACTTAAATTGTACAAAAAGTTATTATTTACCATAAGACACAGGCGTGTGTTTTGTTTTGACTTCAGTCAGTCTAAGATTAACGTAATAAGTGTCAGTAGCCCAGAAAGACCTAAATTACAGCACAAATGTATCTCGATAATGAAACAGAGCATTTTAGTAAAAAAAAAAAAAAAGGTTTATTGAATAATTTTTGCAGATGTATATATTTTTTAATCATACATTATGTCACTCCAATTTTCCTTTTATTTCCAACTGAAATCTAATAAGCCTTAGCAAAACTTTATTTTGCATAAACTTTCCTGTACAGAAGCCAGATTTCGGGGAGCGGGAATGTTTATTTTGCATTTAGTTGAAGTATCTATAGCATTTCGAAAGAGCTTTACAACATACAGTAATTTCTATTCACTTGCTCCAAAATATTAAAAATACTGTCATAGTGAATGAAACATAGTACATGGTTTACCGAGAAAAACACGAAAAACACGAGAAACACACTTGGAGAGTTTAATATCATACTGTCATGTTAGCCATGGTAACTCGATGGTTAAGAGCAACTGGAGATCCGTGGTTCAAATTCCGGCCATGGCATTGAATTTTTCAGTCTGACTGTATCTATTCAAAACATAGTAATATACGTTGCACTGGCTTAATATTCAGCGACTTAACTCGTGAAGAGAAAATTTAGCTGTACCCAATTGACTGAGTGGGATCTCGCAGGTGGTTTCATCTGTGGCCCGGGTTCGAGTACCGTGGCCAGCCTACCTGACCCATGAGTCTTTTTGGGTTTTTCTCCAGATTGCCGGGTGAATGCTGGGTAATTTCATCACATCCCCGAATTTTCTATCCGTCCATTTCATCTCCGCTATCTCTTATCTGGTGGTCTCTTTCAGAGTAGAAGTGTCGGCTGGAGTCTCGGCGCTGCATGGTAGGATGATATGCTGTGGGTGAGCATCTCCTCCGGTAAAACGGTTTCCGGTGTCTGGGCCAACCTGGTGGCCGCTTCCGGATCACGAAGGTTGGGATGCTGGCTGTACTGGCTTGCCGGGGAGCTTCTAATTGGTAAATAGTAGGGACCCTACCCTCTGAGCTGTCGTGATTCATTGGGCCGACCGCCCTCTGTCTACTCTCGCCTCATGATTCCTACCGAATGTATCGAATCCCCTCCGTACCGTAATCCAATCCAACCAATCCAAAACCTTGGTATTTGAGTTCAACATAGTCCAAGAATGCAACACGTAAGACTTTCAAATTTTTACAGCCTTTTGGTTTTCTCAAAAATAGCTAATGTGTGATAAAATTGTAATATATTTAAGATATTTTCATGAAAAATGGAACGTACTTCATGAATTTTCTGGGAATGACCTCTGAACTTATCTTCATTCTGAATAACCTTTGTGTGATAGGTAAACTGTAAGAATTAGACATAATCTTATTACACAAAAAAATGAAGATCGTTAAAACACAATTTGTGTCAAATACTTTTTTTAAAACTTTACATCAGATAGATAGAGTCAACATTAAAAATGCAATGCCGTGGCCGGGATTTGAACCACGGAACTCCTGGTTTCCGTCCAGTCGCTCTAACCCATTGAGCTACCATGGCCAACGTGCCGTCCTGACATTAAATTCTCCATTTTACTCATATTTCTTCGGTAGACCCCTAGGGGCTCTCGCATTCGAGATACACCGTTTGTGGCGACTTACTATCGTAAGTACTTGCCTATATGGCTAGTGTGAAGAAATGATTAATTTCCATCAGTTAACTAAAAAAATATATTTACATGAGTTATTCCTTGTTATTTGCTTAAATTGTTCAATACTTATGCCTTTCTCAAATGGAAAATCGTTATGTTATGGGTTTGCAAAGAGAACGGAGTGTCAAAATTAACTACCGGCTCGTAAGGTTTGGCTATGCCATAACCCTTCTGATTGTACCCAAATCATACAGATACTAAACCCATAGCTACAAATGTTTGTCTCCATTACTATGGAATAGAAAATAAGTGCTTTTTAAGAATATTTTGCACAAGTGTGAGTAGGGAAAGTCGTGTGAGAGAATGAGTTCTTAATATTCAAAACGTTCCATACGTTGTATTTCTGGCCAAAATAACTTCAATTGTGAGAACTTCAATGAGCGATTAATTGAAGGAATTGCTGTATTAATTCTAGAACAAGCATTATAATGTACTTAATCAGTTTAATAAATATTGAAAATGTAAGAACATTTATATTATGTAAAGCTTATAAATTTATTTTGAAACAGCAAAGCTATACTTCTGGTGCCCACCTCGGTAGCGTAGATGGTAGCGTATCTGCCTTACGTTCAACAGGTTCCGAGTTCGAATCTTGGTCAGGGTGAGTTACCTGGATAAAGTTTTTCCGGGATTTTCCCTTATCCTTGAAGACAAATGTCGGGTAACTCTAAGCTCTATGGACCCGGGGCTCATCTGAGCGTCTTTTCACCATTCCAGTCATCGTCCGATATGACTTAACTTTGGAGGACGTAAATTAAAAAAAAAATCTGTACTACAGTAAACTAGAGATAAACTTATAAAAATATTTATTATTCGATGACTTTTTTAAATTATCAATCCTGCATTATGAGAAGCACATGTAAAAAGATAATTAAATTTAAATATCAGATAAAGATCTACAGTTACCACATGAAAAAAGCAAGTGTGCCTTTCTTAAATGGTGTGTCGTTAGAATTCAAGCTCGTTTGCTTCAGAATTGTAGATTACAGATTGTGCACTTATATATTTTCTTGTAACCGATAAACTTTGCAAATGGTGCAAGGAATTATGAGTGGTTTCTTACAAAATCAAAAATGAGAAGACAATCTCCATGTAAAACTTAGTTTGTGGTGGATAATTCTTTTAGTTTTAACCTTCGTGTCACATCTGTAAAAGAAAATTTGGTATTTGTTCATCATTTCATTTTTGAATTGTGTATTTAAGGTCATACACACGCATACAACGATACGCAGAGCTTTCCTAATTTGTTTTCTGTTTTACATTCAGGGGTTCTCAAAAATGTATTTAGGGTAAAATTTTAGCCTCGAATATTTTGTCGAGTATCAAGGAAGGAAAGTAAAAGTATACGACAGGTAAACTTTAGGTTATTTTGCATGTGTGCATCTTGGGACAAAAGTACATGCGAAATCCAAAATAAAATATTTTATAAATTCTTGGAGAGTTGGAATTATTATCCACATATGTAAAAGATCAGACTTAAAGTTGAAAGCAAAAGGAATACGAACTGAAATAGTATTACTGATACGTTATGCCTGAAGTTAGTGCTTCACTGTAATACTTAATGTTCCTATATGATATGAAATAACATTGGTTTAAGAGAGCAGAGATTGTGTGTAATTAAGAAATGCTGCCTTAAGTCAATAATTACCTTTAACATCCTCCACAGTGACAGTTGGTACACTCACACGCACTATAAAACACCTGTTGGCGTCAAAAGGGATTCTTGACCTACCAAGTCACGCCTCCTTACAACACTCTACGTGCTTACATTAGCGATGCGCTGTGGGTGCACGCAGTTTTCACTTTTCTGTACGCGGTCTTATTTCGGCAACGTCTTCGAGAAAAGGCACTGTGCTATGCTCGTCACTACCGCGATCACGTCGTGCTACTGATCTTCATTCACTTGGCAAACCACCCCCAGGTCAGGTAGAGTTAGATTACTTCCGTAAAAACCCTGGCATAATGCATTGCTTACCTTAGGAGCGACTCTCACCACCGATGGGCGTGGCTTAGGCGTGAGGTGATTGGGGAAGTTCCTCGATGCCGTCCAGCATGTCGTCTGCACATCCCTCGAAAACGTACCTCTGGGCTCTGCTGCTGCACTCATATTCAGACGTTGCTGAGTAATCACTTTCCGAATCACTGCTGCTACTGTCGTCATTAACAGTGATCGTTAGCTTTTCCACCTCTGTTTCTCGGAGACCCTCAGTTTTTATATGTTTCTCTTCCACTTGGTGAACATGCCGGCAAACTTCACCCCATTCTGCTTCTCCTATTTCACCAAATCGCTGTTCGCACAAACGCCACACGTCTCCCATGTTGAAGCTCACATTGCAAAGCGCAACCCATTCTTTTACATTTGCCCAAATTTTTGCTATGGCATTCAGGTCGGGATGGTACGGTGGTAAGCGGAGAACTACGTGCCCATCTTCTTCTAATATTGCATCCACAATATATTTCTTATGTTTTGGCTTATGCAACTTTATAAGATCATATAGTTCCGCTTTCAGCTTATGGCTTCCGAACGGAATCCTATGCTTAACCAACAACCAGTCTTGCATATCCTGCTTTTTTGTGTTCGCTGTGGGGCATTTTTCTCTGGTCACATATGAAGCGTTGTCTATCACAAGAACAGATTTTTCTGGAAGATTGGGCTTTAGTTTTTCTTTAACTGCATTCTAACTGATAAGTTTCACAGATTTAGTGTTCCCAACAAAGCACGTGATAACCAAGTTCACTCGTCTAGATGAGTCTACACACTGACCTTTGCGCATACAGGTTGACGCATACGGCTGGGTGGAAGGGAGAGAGGGAGGAACTGGCATACATGAGGCGCCAAGCGGATATTGAAAACAGGCTCGCCCGCTGAACACCCAGGGCTTTTATGGGAATACGGCTACTCTACGTACCACTGCGCATGCCCGCCAACTTAACAACCCACACTCCACATGGTCGCGTCACACTCACAGTGTCCTTTAAAGATTGGAATTCGTGCTTTCTGATCTACGTCTAATGCTTCCTATTGCTAAAAATAACCTTTGTTACAGACAAGTGTTGAAAGTTCGATTCCCCGACGCGGCTTCTTACTTTAGCTACAAGCAAAACCCACCTGAGACACCTTTAATGCTAAAATTTAAGTTTGGCTACGAAATATATAATTTAGTGGAAATTAATTCTTCTTACACGTTCCATTGTGATTAAGAAGTACAAAATCTAATGTGATACATAAATTGACCTTCCCTACCTGCTATGGTTTATTTGTAGAGCTACTATTCCTACGGAAATCTGTTTTTCTTTCCCCTTCATGTTAGGCTTTGCAGAAATGGTTTAATTACACCTTTCGTGTTCGGTACACACAAGGGGAATATGGAAACAGTGTAGACAGTCAAATGTTTTCACTTACTGGCCTTGAGGCGCCTTGTCCTTTTCATGGCCGCGATAAACAAGTGAAGAACGACAATACGCCCAAAAAAGTATCATGTATGCGTTCACAAGATTTTCTGTACTCACTCCTATGCAAGGTATTGTTTAAAACGCTTATTCTCCTATTTACTTCACGTTAATAGAGGTAACCGTTTGTAGAAATGGTTCTGTGACATGCATATGTACTTCCTTATATGTAAGCACCATTAGAATAACAGAATACAGTAGGCTTAAGCGATAGCCAAAGCTGTTAAGATATGGTCGAAATATAATGGCTTTGACGTTCATGTTCTGCATAAAAACGAGTAACCACTTCATGTTTGAGAAAGTGTAAGTATTCAGGAGGCATAAATCAAATATTTCCAGTGAAAACTTGGTATCGAATGTTTGGGTGGAATGAAAGACCTTCTCTACCTAATACTTACAAAGTACAGAAAGTAAAAAGGAATGAAATACTGAAAAATTCAAGCCAATAATAACGGATAGGTATCTCAATAGGCTGACAACAGAGCAAAATTCATTTGTAGTAAATAATAAGTTTTCAGATATCTACACTGTTGTATAGTGTCTTTTTCTGTCTAATGGCTTACACGTTATACGAAATTATATAAAATTCTTAAGGAATGAAAACTTCATAAGCTGTTCTAAGAATTCAAGATGCACGTTTTATTTTTCGTGTAAATAGTTTAAATACTATTCAGTTTCTAGAAACTTCTGAGTTTGGCTAGTCCACGCCGTGGTTGAGTGGTTAGACCGCTCGACTGTTACCAAGGCGGCCCGAGTTCGATCCGAGCCGAAAAGTGGGATTTGTGGTAGGGCGGGTGTGCTCCGGAATCTCCGGTTGTCCCGCCATCTCATTCTACTGGTACTCCATCTTCATCTTATGTATCATCAGTGTCACCGCCTGTGGTGCCGCATGTAGTAAACGCGGGCGTTTAACACTACACATATCGTTTCTCTGAGACTGGGTTTCGTTTTGAAACTGAAAGAACTAGAATATGGATAATAATTACCAGAAAGTTGTAGAATTCCTTTTGGAGTCGAAAAGTGTAGATGGGGAATGTTTTTTAGAAGTAGAGCGATGAAGCAATTGAACTGTTCGCTAAGCCCTAGTGGAGAGGGATAAGTTAGTTTCAAATAATGGGCAATACAGTGTATAACATTATTATTCGTACACTCCAGCTTTATAAGAAAATATTTTAATATCTATTAGAAGACACAATCAAATTTATATTTTTTTCCAACATGTGAAACAAAATAATGTTATATTAGGAATTAACTAAATATTAACATATGAAGTCACAAAGTAAATAAATGATACTCTAAAAGAAACATAACCATTTATGTACAACTTTTCTATTCGTACATTAGAAATATCAGTTCAATAATAAATACACATTTGACAATATAATAATTTGTTGGGTATCCCTTGGCTTTAATAAGTGTCTCGCACCTTCTCTTCATAGAACCAACAGGTTTCTGCTTTCTGTTGGGCTGATTTTACTGCATTATTCCTCCACAACATTTATTAGCTTTTCTTTGGCACGGAAAGATAGAGTCAGACTGAAAAATTCAATGCCATAGCCGGGATTTGAACCACGGATCTTCTGGTTGCCGTCAAGCCGCTCTAACCCTTCAGCTACTATGGCCAAGGTAGGTAAGTCGCCATTAAGGTAGTTGTCTCACATGTTTACGAGAACTCCTAAGTGGTTTACAGGTAAAACACGAGTCAGTTGGAGTATTTAATGTCATGGCGGCACGTTTGCCATAGTAGCTCAAGGGTTGGAGCGGCTGGACGGCAACCAGAAGATCCGTGGTTCAAATCCCGGCTATGGCATTGAATTTTTCAATCTGACTCTATCTTTCCATACTTTAGCCTACATACGGCCAGTGTGAAAGAAAAATTAATTTCCAACTTCTGTTTGGTCCTAACTCATTTCTTCAGAATTCTCCATAAATGCTCTATTAGATTTAAATCTGGGCTCTGAGGCGGTGTTTCCAGTAGTTTAGGTACATTCCATATCAACCAATTCATGTTCAGTCTTGAATTGTGTTTACTGTCATTGTCTTGTTGAAATATATAAACAGGTGCCATACCCATTTTCTGGGCACTCTGTTTTACATTGTTCTTTAAAATGTGAAAATACACATATTGGTCTATAGTTCCATCAGTACCCATACCGTTGGACAACATGCAGGCCCAAATCATAATGGAACCACCAGCATTTTTAACTGTGGGAAGAATGTTTCTGGGATCATTGTATGAATTTGCTTTTGTCCAGACTCTGATTATACCATCTGACCCAAAGAAGTTTATCTTATGTATAAAAAATGAGTAGTTGTCAAACATTTTTAGGATTACTCACTCAGATGAGATGTTCTTCATATCTCCAGAAGCGCTTTTCGGTCAGGTTTTGACCATCTTCAGTGTGTGTTGACCAGCTACTCCAGTTTATCTTAGTGTGGTCCGACTTCTGTTCCAGAAGTTTTCATTCTTTATGGATATGTTCCTTAGCAAACGCAACTTGTTTTTTCCTGTTTGCTGCACTTACATATTGCTTCCTCCTGGGTGTTCGGTCATGATATCCGTACTTCCATAAAACACAACGAACAGTTTGGTCAGACAGCTTCTTCCCAGACACATCTTCAACTAATGGACGTAATTGAGGAACACTTAATTTAGGATTTTCTCGAATCCTGCTTACAATAAAACTTTCCTCTTTTGTATTTAGTTGCTGTCTTTAGGTTTTCGTGGTAAGTAATTCGTGGAGCCTCGTTCTTTAAATTTGTTGACTATGTACTCTAATGTAGAATGCTATTTATTTACAGTTTGTGCTTTTTTTCTAAGATAATACCTTCTAGTTGCCAAGTTTGTAATTACTTGCTTCAGATCAGAAATAAGCTCGTTTTGCTGACCCATTTTGACTAATAGTGACAGAACGTCTACAACTGCGACCACAGGAGCCTAGGCGACCTTTGAAACACATGCATATTGAAGTTGTTTATGACGAAGCGGGCATTCTTATCAACGAATAGTAAAGTTACATAAAATTGGCAGCTACTTCTTTAATATAATAGTACAATACAATAGTACCGGTTTTGAAATGAAATTTGTCATTGCGACTTTTTGTTTTAGGTTTATCAAGCATATATAAATTACTGAATTCGTACACATACATACATATATACACATACTCACACCTTTATTTTTTTCTAAACTATTTTTGTTTTAAATTCTGGAAGTATTATTTCAGTCAGACTCTACCTCTCCAAACTTTGGCCTACACATGGCTGCTGTTAAAGAACAATTAATGTCCATTAAAACGTGTATCTCTGCTGAAATATCGAAATTGAATACAGCCCCTCTTCTACTTACCTTACGTAACAAAACAAAAATGGGTAGAAAATGTCATGTTAAAGACCGATGAACAGGTCTTCTTCTTTCAGTCAAGCTTATTTAGTTACTTATTTAAATTTGGAAGGATGCTGTTTTCCTCTGTAGTTCAATCTGAGTTCATTCTGTAAATAAACTTTCAATCCATACTTGTTTGTATTTGCAACATACTTGACTTTGAACTCCTTATACAAATAGCTCTGGAATGTGAAAATACTATAAAACGTTTTAAAATCATTAGTGTTATTATAACATAAAAACTGTGTAGGCGTTAATTTATAAAAAACGAACATATAAACTCTCGCGGACACAAAGTGGACATTTTATGTAATATATAAGAACGGCTGGCATGGCAACTTAGCGGGAGCTAGAAGACGAAGCCAACATGAGCACGGCCTTGAGGACGGGCCTGCCCTTGTTAGGGCAGTGTCTCAAAATTGAGGCAAGCCGCTCCGAGCGTCCAGCACCTTGTCGTCGATGCTGCAGGTACGGACACGTAGCCACCACTTGCACCGCAACCCCACGGTGCCATTACTGCGGTGCCGCGACACTCACAGGGGAATGACAGCAGCATGATATTCGCCGCCGCCGACGCCGGTACTGCGCCACCTGCAATGGCTACGGACACTTTACAGGACAGGCGCAGTGCCCCGCTCACTCACGCCAGGATTCCAGCCTCACCTCACCTCCCACGGCTCAACTTAACGGTCCTGCCGACTGGAGCCAAGTGCTGGACAGCCTCAAGGATGAAGTTCAAAAGGTCAACCGCCGGCTTCATTCCAGCGGACCCGCCTCAGCCATCCAAGGGACTCCTAGAGCCGACGTACAGGACCTCCACTCTGAGGTCCTGAACATCAGACTTCGCCTGGGGAACTTGGAGGACTCACTCGCCGCCATCAACGCTAGACATGACGTCGCCCACGCCGCGCTGACTGAAGTTAAAGGCCATCTCTCGGCAACCGAGAAGCTCATGACTGACAGCCTGGCATCTCTCCAAGCTGTTCACACCATCACAAAGCAACTTACAAAACTCCAAGAACTCAGCAACCAGCTAGCTACAACTGCATCATCCCAGCAGACAATGCTTCAACGCATCGAAACTACAACATCGACCACCAACGCCGACCAGAAGTTCACATCCAATATACTACAAGCACTCAACCAGAGGAGCCTGGACCTCATGATTGAAATAGCCAACGTAGGCCACGGCTGCGACCCAACATACTTAACCAATACTTCACGGAAATTACCGACCGCATTGAGCTGCTCCTGAGCGACTTACCTCGAAATCCCTCGACACTTCCAAATCAGCGGAACTCCAACCAAACAACTACACAGCGATCGAAACGCCGATAGGCCTAAGTAATACTGCAAAATACCCACCCAAGCACCACTGGTGCACAGTCACATTTACCCTTATGTTAAAATAAACGCTTAACTTCCTTTTTTCACCACTTTTACTCCTTTTATTCCTCACCTTGAGCCTCTGGGCTATGGTCCGGGCCTAGTGTCATGTTTCCTGCGCCCTTCCTTACGCGCAGATAGCATTCACCGAAACTAACGGAGGTGCTTATGCGGAACTCCTCTATCTCTTTTACTTCCATTCTTAACTTTTTTAGGACCCTTCACTAAATATTGTTAGATTAAAAAAAAAACTTAGCGGGGAGGTCCGATGCTACAGGGTCGCTCTTCGGAGCTTGTACATACACCTCAAGAGAAAAAGCAACTGCTATAAACTTGGCGCGAAATGCCAAACTAGGCCACAGAGTTCAAAGTGGCACTAACCCATGTAGTGGCCATGACCTCCCTTTTGATCAATTTTACAAACTTCTACTACTGATCCATGAATTACTATTCGGTATTTAACTGACTTTACGTTTTGGAATTCGCACACATACGTAGATGTTCATACTCAAACCTTTATTTTTTTTTTTCTAAAATATTTTTGTTTTACATTCTGGAAGTATTATTTCAGTCAGACTCTACCTTTCCAAACTTTGGCCTACACATGGCTGGTGTTAAAGAACAATTAATATCCAATAAAACGTGTATCTCTGCTGAAATATCGAAATTGAATACAGCACTCATGGGTTTTTTCGGGGGTTTTCTCGATTCGCCAGGTGAAGGCTGGGTAGGTTCATTTCATCCACCAAGTTTCCCTTCATTTTATCTCCATTATCGTTTCACATCATCTCTCGTCTGGTGGTCTCTTTCAGGGTAGAAGTTTCTGCAGGCGTCTAAGCGCTGTATGGCAGGATGATATGCTCTGGGTAAAACTTCCTCTTTTGGCCTACGAACCCGGTCTGGTGGTGCCGTTTTAGGGGGGATCCCGGCTGCACTGGCCTGCCGGGGACTATCCAGCTGGTCAACAAAAGGGATCCTGCCCTATGCACTGTCGTGACTTCTTGGATCGGGCACCCTCTGTCTCCTCTCGCCTCATCCTTCCGGGGATGTCTCACTTGGGATATAAGTACAATCGATGAAGACTCGTCGCAGTGCCGAATCCCCTCCGTCAGGATCTGTCATATACTATCCTATCTAAACATATGGGAGAGGATAAAGCTACTTTTACGTAATGCTCTTGGGTTTCTACTGAAGCAGGAACATTCCTGGGACTTCCTCTTTGTTTCCTCCCACATGTTTATAACAGAATGGTTCTACTTTGAAAGATATTATAACAAATTCCTCTACGCATCATTTTCTCTGGTATACTACACCTTGAGAAATGTTTGTGTCAGCATTTCTGTTTATTGGTAACTTGAAATATTTAAATGAAAGCTTAGATGGGAGTCTCTTACCTGTTTTCGCTGGCCTTAAATGGCAGTGATATCTCATTGCGATCACTTCACCCTCTCAGAGGTGAAGTTATTTCACGCGTCGTTATTCAGGGAAGTCGTACAGTCTCTAGCAAATGAAATGTCGGAGTTAAACAATTTTGCCTTTAATCACATTTTAATTCCTCTACGCCTAACACATCAATGTCAATCTCGTCACTGCTTTCCATGTCATTATCTTCAGTTATAATTCTTTAAGGGGGGACGTATGCAAATATTCAGGGTCTTACATAAATAGCCATAACATCCAAAGTTTTCAAGTTAGAGAAGTGAAACATAGTATACATTTAAGATAATACAGTTAATGTGCACAATTTTTTCGTAATTTTCCATTATTTATAACTAATGCTCCATATTGTTTCTATATACAGAGATATTTACAAACTTAAGCTCATTTTTTTCAAAATTCACATATGCTATCTATCTGAAATTTGGTATGTTATTTTAAAACGCACTTAAAATGAATTTGTTGGATTTAGAATTCTTATTGAAGCTGTATAGAATTTAAAAAAAATGTTAATCATATGCATCCTTTAAAAATTAAAATAATTTCATATATTTTATATCATTACATTCCATGTATAGCTTAATCTTAAATTCTAGAACCAACAAAATGTTCATTGTGGCGTAAGAAAGCTGTGTACTAAATGAAGTAGTTTGAGAGAAAAATGGGCTGAAGTTGTAGAAAATGCAAGTTACGGGGAAAGGCAATTAAAAATACAATAAGTATTATTCAGTTTGCCTTTTAATTTTAAGTCAGAACTTCCCACATCCATAGTCTGTATCTGGTCTTCTTCAGCCTTTCTTGTTAAATTCCTCTTCTGTCTTGCTTCTTACTGCATTAATTTCATAGCTCTTTCTGCACCAGCGTTGCGAATGTTGTCGATACACCGCAAAATTGTTTCCATAAACACACCAGGTTGATACCCTAACTGGTGCATAACGTTCTTTCTGCCAACATTCCCATCATTAAATACTATTGCAATATCAAATGTAGCAATTTTCTCCACTATGGAAGACACAAATGATATTTCGGGATACCTTTTCCATATTAGACTTTTGAGGCTTTCAGTTGGGTTTTGTGTCTCTCCATAGAGACATTTTTTAGCAAGTCTGGGTGTGCTAAGAATTGGTAGGTGGGGTTCATAGATTCCAAAACAGCTGATGGAAGACTATGTGTTGCTACTATACTACTATGCAACACTAGGGCATTTACTTTTTTAAAGGTACATACAGACCACGTACAGTCATAACATTTTGGTATTTGATAGCTAACACTATATACTATTTTACAAAACAATAAAAAATTAGATTTTTTTTTTACATTTTCTCATACGTCACCCCTTAAGAGCTTCCTGGCAGAGCAGAAGGCCAGGGTGTCATGTAATCCAAGGTAGCAACAAGGTAACGACAAATAAATGTAGCCTAAAATTGTAAATTGTAAAATTTTGGAATATGCACAGTAAAAGTCTAATTGAACCTAAAAAAATCGATTATAATAAAACTGCTTCTCCAAATTTATATATAGATTAAGGCGAAGTTGATAGTAGAATAAATTCTGTAAATAATGGGTAAAGAAAATCATATGACTGTAACGCATTGTTTTGTGAATCATAAACCTTACCACTATTTTTATTAAAACGGTTCATTATTTATAAACAGCATAATGAGAAAGCTTTCAATATCTTTGAGTTTTCGTATAAATAAACAAGCAGCACATTTTCGTTTACGAAATAAAGAAGTTTTAAGGTGCAATATATTTCATCCCAGTTTGCTGCCAAGCTTTTTATGGCAGTTGCTCTAAATCTGTTTTTCAGATTCGTATTGAAATTTCCTCAGGATTTTTACCCATATTTTTAGCCACAGCCCTCTTTAAAAATGTGCCCTTCAAATAAACGCTGCCACATACATCTGCATATCATCTTGTTGAGGTCAACCCTTCCTATCTCCAGTTTTGAAAATTATGTTCTTGGGAATTTGACTACATAGTCTGCTATAATGAAGCTAAAGAAATCTATAGTAATTAAAAATATTCTTAATCAGCTGGCTAACAAGTTTTCCTCTCTAAACCTATTGTACAGTTCGTCTAGTTTATCTTGAAACAAAGGAATTAGAAGGAGAGAGTTCTATTGTCCCCATTGTTGTAGGTAACCCATGGCTGCCTAATTCCACATCGCACCACTTCTATGTACACTTTGTCTGGTTTATCTTGAAACAAGGAAATTAGAGAGCGAGAGAGAGAGAGAGAGAGAGAGAGAGAGAGAGTAGGGATGGAGGATGCATTATTGTCCACGTAGGTAACCCCTGACTGCCTAAACCCACATTGTATCACTTAAATGTACAGTTTTTCTGATTTATCTTGAAACAAGAGAATTAGAGAGAGAGTAGGGGGGCAGGACGCATTATTGTCCGCGTAGGTAACCCCATGATGGCCTAAACCCACGTCGTATCACTTCAATGTACAGTTTGTCTGGTTTATCTTGAAACAAGATAATTAGTGAGAGAGTAGGGGGGATGTATTATTGTCCGCGTAGGTTACCCCATGATCACCTGAACGCACATCGCATCACTTCAATGTACAGTTTGTCTGGTTTATCTTGAAACAAGGGAATTAGTGGGAGAGTAGGGGGGATGCATTGTTGTCCGCGTAGGTAACCCCATGATCAGCTGAACGCACATCGCATCACTTCAATGTACAGTTTGTCTGGTTTATCTTGAAACAAGGGAATTAGTGGGAGAGTAGGGGGGATGCATTGTTGTCCGCGTAGGTAACCCCATGATCACCTGAACGCACATCGCATCACTTCAATGTACAGTTTGTCTGGTTTATCTTGAAACAAGGGAATTAGTGAGAGAGTAGGGGGGATGCATTGTTGTCCGCGTAGGTAACCCCATGATCACCTGAACGCACATCGCATCACTTCAATGTACAGTTTGTCTGGTTTATCTTGAAACAAGGGAATTAGTGAGAGAGTAGGGGGGATGCATTATTGTCCGCGTAGGTAACCCCACGATCACCTGAACGCACATCGCATCACTTCAATGTACAGTTTGTCTGGTTTATCTTGAAACAAGGGAATTAGTGAGAGAGTAGGGGGGATGCATTGTTGTCCGCGTAGGTAACCCCATGATCACCTGAACGCACATCGCATCACTTCAAACGGCAGTTTGTGTGGTTTATCTTGAAACAAGGGAATTAGTGAGAGAGTAGGGGGGATGCATTGTTGTCCGCGTAGGTAACCCCATGATCACCTGAACGCACATCGCATCACTTCAAACGGCAGTTTGTGTGGTTTATCTTGAAACAAGGGAATTAGTGAGAGAGTAGGGGGGATGCATTGTTGTCCGCGTAGGTAACCCCATGATCACCTGAACCCACATCACATCACTTCAAACGGCAGTTTGTGTGGTTTATCTTGAAACAAGGTAATTAGTGAGAGAGTAGGGGGGATGCATTATTGTCCGCGTAGGTAACCCCACAATTAATTGTTAACCTTGGCTATGTTTGTATATTGCTATAATACACTCTGCTTTTACATTATCTTGGTGCAAATTCTCCAAGCACTAATAACAAAAACAGCAAAATCTATACAGCCCATAGAATTCGATCACATTTTATTCTTCCATTATAATCTGGTTACAAAGTCAAAGTAATATAAACTATACTTGTTCTATAATGGTTCAGAGGTCGAATTATGATATCTACGTATAGTGATCCTTTCATTTACTTAGAAGTCAACATTTTAAATTGCCTTAAGGTCTAAATTGTTTGAGAAGAACACGGTGCTTCAATTTTGAAATGATTATATCCGAAATTATAAAATTAACATTAATATTGATTTAAACGAATTTCACATTGTTGTGTCCGTTTCAACTTTCTATAACAGGAGCAGGCTCCGCAAAGTCATCACACACATTTCAAATATACATGATCTAATGGCATTGTAATGTTATAAGTTCTGTAGTTTTGATGACTATTTCCTCTGCAGTTCCCAGGAACTGTATCGCAAACTTTCCTTGATGTCAATTTTAGAGCTCGGTATTTGACTATTTAGCTGTTGAGTTATGAATCTTGGCTTTGAGTACATAAATATGGTTCATGCTTACTGGAATAAAATATACTAATTTGATGGTGTCCATAATACTTTATTTTTATAGTGGCTTCGATGTTTATTATATTTTTGTAACAAAAACTTTTTATTAAGTAGTTTACAGATCTTAATTTCATTAATTTCACTTGTTAGCGGTTATGTATTAATATGTCGTTTACGTTAGTATTACAATTCATATTTTGTACTCTGCGGCAATGGGACATTGATGACACCATGTCTGAGGAAGTTGGTAATACCGACATTACTTTCCTGACGTTAACACTTGCATTGTTTCCTGCAATACCAAATTGTGGCTACTTAATATCATAAAGTGTAGCAACCTACCAACACACCTGGTGAAGCGATTATTATAGCATTAACTTATAAATTTGTTCTGGATACAACGTTTTATTGTTTTGTACTTGTCGGAACTCAGTGCCGTCCTAAAACGACTGGATTTATTTCATTACAAACGTAAACATAGTCTGTTTAACAATAATACATAATAATTACAAACCAGTGTGATGTGTAAAACCTACTCAAGAGAGAAATTACTGCAAAAGTGATCGTAGAACAGTAACTGAAGTGTACAAATGAAATGTTATGGTGTTTGCATTTGAGTGAGAAAACAGTGGACTGTAGTA